>VZQC01001376.1:747765-956987 GCA_009823505.1 Rhizomys pruinosus
TTGGTTGGGAGGCTACTTATTACATCTTCAATTTCTTCCTGTATTATTGGTTTGTTTAGGCTGTCAATCTCTTCTTGGTTGAGCTTTGGTGATTCCCAGGATTTCAGATATTCATCCATTTCTTCTAGGTTTTCAAACTTAGTAGAGTATAAGTTTTTGAAGTATTCCCGTATGATTGTCTGGATCTTTTCATTGTCTGTTGTGATGTTTCCCCTTTCATCACAGATTCTATTAATTCGGAGATGTTCCTTCTTTCGTTTGGTTAACTGGGCTAGAGGTCTGTCTATTTTGTTTATTCTCTCGAAGAACCAACTTTTGGATTCATTGATTTTTTGTATAGTTTTCTTTGTTTCTATTTCATTGATCTCTGCTCTGATTTTTGTTATTTCTTGTCTGCTCCATTTAGGGTTCATTTGTTGTTGTTTCTCAAGTATTTTTAGCTGCAGTGTTAGATCATTCACTTGTGCTCTTTCTGTTTTTTTAATGTAGGCACTTAGAACTATAAACTTCCCTCTTAGGACTGCTTTTAAAGTGTCCCATAGATTTTGCTAAAAATATGGAACACTTCACAAATTTGTGTGTCATCCTTGCGCAGGGGCCATGCTAATCTTCTCTGTATCATTCCAATTTTAGTATATGTGCTACCGAAGCTAGCTAATCTGTGTCTTAATGGCCTGTAGTATTGTATATATGAAGTTGGGTGCACCAGAGTTTGATGAATATATATTCAAGATTGTAGTATCTTCTTGGTTGGTTGCTCCTCTGATAAGAATGAAATGATCCTCTTTTATCTTTTCTGATTAGTTTTAGATTGAAGTCTGTTTTATCAGATATTAGAATTGCAAGGTCTGCTTGCTTTTTAGTGTCATTTGTTTGGAATATTTTCCCTGATACTTTTCACCTTAAAGTATGCAGGCAACAAAAAGCTGGGTTTTGTTTTGTTTCTTTTTCTTTTCTTTTTTTTTCTTTTTTGGTCTTTTTGAGACAAGGTCTCCCTGTAACCCCAGCTGGCCTGGAACTTGCTTTGTAGACCAGGTTGGCCTTGAACTCACAGAGATCTGCCTGCCTCTGCCTCCTGAGTGCTGGGATTAAAGGTGTGTACTATCACCCCAGGTAGGTTTTGTTTCTTTTTCTTGTGTGTGTGTGTGTGTGTGTGTGTGTGTGTGTCTTTCTTAATCCATTCAACTAGCTTGTGTCTTTTGACTGGAGAATTTAGTCCAGTGATATTTAAAGTTATTATTGAAAGATGTGTTTCTATTCTTGTCATTTAATTTCTGTTTGCATTCTTGGTCTAACTTTGTGTTTCCAATGTTATACCTTCATTTAGTTTCTTTCTATTACCCCTTGGGTATAGTCATTCTTTTTTTGTTGCTGTTGTTTTTTTGTTTTTTGTAATGCTTTGAGCTAGTTTTCTGGACATGAATTCTTTCAGCCTATTCATGTTGTAGAAAGGTTTTCTTCCTTTTCAACTATAATAGATATTTTTGCTGGGTAAAGTGTTTTGGTTGGCATCTATGGTTATTTAGAACTGGGGAAACTTTAGTTCAGGGTCTTCTGACTTTCATAGTTTGCATTAAAAAATCAGCTGTATTTCTAATGGGTTTCCTTTATATGCGACTTTTTTTTTTTTTTGCAGCTTTCAGTATTCTGTCTTTATTCTGTGTGTTTAGTGTTTTCACTATGATATGCTGTGGGGAGTTTCTTTTCTGGTCCTGTTGATTTGGTGTTCTATGTACTTCTTGTATTTGTACATATCTTTCCTTAAGTCTGTGTGGAATAAGCTTGTTGTTCAGGTGAACTGAAATAGATTCATTCCTCTTAGTCTATGAAGTTCCAGGGCATTCCAAAACACCAAATCCTTTATGATAAAATCTTTTAAAAAATAGAATCATAGGGCTGGAGAGATGGCCTAGAAGTTAAGAGCACAGACACTCTTGCAGAGGACCCGGGTTCAATCTCCAGCACCCACATGGCAGCTGAGAACCATCTGTAACTCCAATTCCAGGAGAATTCCAGTTCCAGGGGAATCTGAGACCCTCTTCTGACCTCCACAGCATTGCATGACATGGGTGCACAGACCTGCATGCAAATAGTGCATTTAAATAAATAAACAAATAAATAAATAAATATTAAAAAAGAAAATAGAGTCATATTTACATAGCACCTTCCATATACTTAATCATCTCTAGGTTACTTGTAATGCCTAACATGTGTGTGTAAATAAATATTCAAATGTAAATATATACATGTAAATATATAAAAGTAGTCATTGTACTGTATTGTTTACAGAATAAAAATAAGAAAAAAAATGTCTGTATGTATTCAGCACAAACATGTTTTCCAAATATTTTCTATTCATGGTTTGTTGAATCTAGACACACGAATACAGAAGACTGACTATTTTTAGGATGCATTTCTCACCTTCTGATCAGTGAGTAATAAGCAAAGGTAAAGGAAGTCCAGAGGTTTTGTAATGGCTTCATGATCAAGAGCATGTGCTGCTTCTGCAGAAGACCTGAGTTTGGTTCCCAGCATCCACATGACAGCTCACCATCATCTGTGGCTCCAGTTTCAGGGGATATAATATCCTCTTCCTGTCTCCATAGACACTGCATACATGTGGTGCACATACACACATGTCTCCATAGACACTGCATGCATGTGGTGCACATACACACACACACATCTCCATAGACACTGCATGCATGTGGTGCACATCCACACACATCTCCATAGACACTGCATGCACGTGGTGCACATACACACATGTCTCCATAGATACTGCATGCATGTGGTGCACATACACACATGCGTCCATAGACAGTGCATGCATGTGGTGCACATACACATGTCTCCATTGACACTGCATACATATGGTGCACATACACACATGCATATGCAAAACATTTATTTCCATAAAATAAACAAATATTTTTTGTTTTAGTACTGAATATTATTTATGTTAATAAAAATCAAGTATGTGTAGTTTACAAGAGCATTTACCCATACAGGAATATATATTATATAATTATATAATGCACATGCTTATATGTTATTTATTATATATAATTATATACATATAATTATATTATACATGTAAAATTTCAAGGATATGTTCATATATAATATTTTAGAATAGGTTTGTATTGGGGGAGGAATGTGAGAGTAGAAATTATTCCTGTATTTTCCTTTATTTCTCTCTCTCTCTCTCTCTCTCTCTCTCTTTCTTTTCTTCTGGTTTTCTAAATAGATCTTTACTGAATTTTTGTAGATTTCCCACAATATATTTTAATCATATTTAGACTCCCCTTCCCTATCTGCACTCCCTCCATGGCCTGCCCACAGGACTTCATGAATTTTGTTATATATGTTAAATCCTATCAAGTCAACTTTGTGTACCAAGTTGTCCTCAGTGTCAGTTCATCCACTGGAGCTTGGCCAACCTACTGTCACTCCTTAAGGAAAATCAACTCTCCCTCACCCAGCAGTGATCAGCCGCCAAAGTTACTTGTCAAAATTGTAGCCTCCTCCCCATTTCCCTAGTTCTCTGCTGGCTTTTGTCTGGTTGAATTTCATGGCTCTTGTGTACGCTGTCATCATTTCTGTAGGTTAATATGAGCAAAATTAAAATAAGTAAAAAGGCAAGCCAAGAATTTCAGCAGCAATATTACAGCTGTTATTCCCATTTCATGTTCGAGTGTTTCCTGCCTAGCAAAACTCTACTTTAATCACCTCAAGACCTGTCATCTGTTGTCCAGTCAATGGAAAATCTGTCAATGGTTTCACATGATATTATATGAAAAAATTTTCAAGGCAAACACCAAAAGCCTTCCAAAGTCACAGTCTTATTGTGTATGTGCATGTACGTGTTCATGTGTGTGTGTATGTATGAATGTGTGTGTGTATGTGTGTAGGCAAGAGGTTGACATTAATGTTTTCCTTTCACTTTATTTTTTGAAATAGGATATCTCATGGAGCTCTCAGATTCAATTAGACTAGACGGCCAGTGAGCCCCAGGGGTCCTCCTGACTTTCCCTCTCCAGTGCTAGAATTACAGGCATATGATCAATTGTTTTAATATGAGTGTAGGGGTCAACTCAGCTCCCATGCTTACATGACAATCAGTTCACTGACTGAGCCTTCTTTCTCCCTCACCCCGTTTTGTCCATGATAGTACTATAAAGTTAGTAATCTGCTTTGAGTTCATTTTTCTTTCTCTTCCATTCCTCCTTTTCTCATTCCTTTCTTTGTCACAGTTTGGCAGCCAGGGCCTATTTTAGCGGCAATGAACAACTTGCTGTTGTTGTACCAGCCAATGAATATGAGCAGCGTGTATGCTTTTTACACTGTCCACATCGATACCTTCTGTTTCTTAGGTGTCTGCTCTGTACTGAGTATTGACCTGGGGTGGCGCAGGGTAGACCGACATCATTATCTCATGAGATCTACCCAGAGCTCTTCTGGCTATTTCTACCATCTTAAATGAATTTAACGTTTATTTCATAATTAAGGACACTATAGCACTGAAAGTTTATTCAACTTGCCAAAGTGGAAACAACAAAAATGTGCTTTACTAATTCCTCCTTGTGAAATCTAATTCAGCAAAGTCATTCTGTTGTTTCAGGTGTTTATTTCCCAGAAGCACTTAATCTTCAGGAATACTGAGTATTTCTCTTCTAAGTAGTTCCTTTTTTGTGTGTGTGACCAGTTGTGGAACTCGGTAATAGTCTCCATCTATTGCAAAAGAAGATTCTCTGATGAGTAGTGGCTGGCATACTTATCTGTAAATATAAGTATCCGCATTTAGGAGTGCACAGAGCTCAGATCGGGGGATTTCACCAGACCACTTGAAGCACAGAGTAACCCCAGCACACTCATAGTAGGAGACTTCAATACCCCACTGAGCCCTTTGGACAGGTCAACCAGACAAAGAATAAACAAACATCTGAACTGAACGATATGATACACCAAATGGACCTCACAGACATCTACTGAATATTCCACCCAAACAACAGAGAATACACTTTCTACTCAGCACACCACGGAGCATTCTCCAAAATTGACCAGATCACATTCTGGGACACAGGAAAAACCTCAACAAATATAAAAAGATTGAAATAATTTCATTCATTCTATCAGACCATAGTACAATAAAGTTCAATATCAACACCAGGATAAGATCTACTATCTACAAGAACACATGGAGACTAAATAACACACTCCTGAATAATGAATGGGCCAAGGAAGAAATAAAGAAGGACATAAAAGCATTCCTGGAACTAAACAACAATGACAATACAAAACAACAAAACCTAGGGATAATTTAAAAGCAGTCCTAAGAGGTAAGTTTATAGCCCTGGGTGCCTACATTAAAAAAACAGAGCACAAATAAATGATCTAACACTGCAGCTAAAAACACTTGAGAGGGGCTGGAGAGATGGCCTAGCAGTTAAGAGTGCCGACCGCTCTTACAGAGGACCCAGGTTCAGGTTCGATCCCCAGCACCCACATGGCAGCCGAGAACCGTCGGAAACTCCAATTCCAGGAGAACTCCAGTTCCAGGGGAATCTGACACCCTCTTCTGACCTCCGCGGCATTGCACGACACAAGTGCACAAACCTGCATGCAGACAGTACATTCATACACATACAGGAAAAAAAAAAAAAACCACTTGAGAAACAAAAACAAATGAACTCTAAACGCGACAGACAGGAAGAAATGACAAAAATCAAAGGAGAAATCAATGAAATAGAAACAAAGAAAACAATATAAAAAAATCAATGAATCCAAAAGTTGGTTCTTTGAAAGAATAAACAAGATAGCTAGACCTCTAGCCCAGTTAACCAAAAGAAAGAAAGAGCAACTCCAAATCAATAGAATTTGTGATGAAAGGGGGAATATCACAACAGACAACAAAAAGATCCAGACAATCATATGAGAATATTTCAAAAACCTGTATTCTACTAAGTTTGAAAACCTAAGAGAAATGGATGAATATCTGAAATCCTGAGAATCATCGAAGCTTAATCAAGAAGAGATTGACAGCTTCAATAGACCCATAATATATGAAGAAATTGAAAATGTAAAAGGACCTAGAGGGATACAATAACAAACTAAAGGAAAAGATTGACAAACTCCAGAAAGAACGAGAGAGAGAAACAAACAAACACCTTAAGGAAGTAGAAACACTGAAAAAGAAGGCCAACCAATGAAGTAAGGAGCACTAAGAAGAGATTGAGAAACTCATAAAGGAAATGGATATATTAAGGAAATCACAGGATGAAATGAAAAAGGAAATAGAACACTTATCCAACCAGGAAGAAAGGAAAGGAAAAAGCCTCAGAAATAGAATGGAGGAAGCAGAACAAAGAATATCAGATCTGGAAGATAACACAGAGCAACTAAAAAACTCAATAAAGATTATGAAAAAATTTAAAATACAACAAAAACTGGAGCACCAGAAATATGGGACACTAACTATGAAAAGATCAAAACCTCCACATCATGGGATAGAGGAAGAAGAATCTCAAAAGAATAGTATTGATCCAATGCTTCAACAGAATAATAGAATGAAAACTTTTTCCCAAAAAATAAAAGTAAAAGACAAAACCCATGCAAATAACAAGAAGCACACAGGACTCCAATAACAAGTACAGAGAGAAAAAGAAACAACTCCCCACACAACCATCCATAGTCAAAATTGCTAGGATGCCACAAAACAAAAGATAACATTTCTGAAGGCACAAAAGAAAAACAAGTCACATACAAAGGGAAACCATCAGCATTACAACTACACTGATTCTCTCTCGGCCCAAACCATGAAAGCAAGAAGAACTGGAGAAAGCATTCCCAGTGTTAAAGGACTACGATGCCACCCAAATACTTTTTCAGCAAAAATGTCACAATACAGGTTGAATGAGAGAGAAGAAATTTCCCAACAAAAACAAGATGATTAGAATATCATGTGTCAGAAAACAAACTCTCTTCAGAAAACGCTGTTTGAAGCCAATTAAAAGGCAGAAGAGAGGAGCAACTATCCTCAAGCACTAGGAAAAGAAACTAATAAAAATATAACATAGGAGGAATCAGAGACTAAAAGTCTAATGGGATAATAAGGTAAAAGGAAAAACATCCATCTTCAATTATAACCTTAATATTAATGGGCTGAACTCCCCAATCAAAAGGCATAGACTGGGAGAATGGATTAGGAAATAAATCCCATCTATATGCTGTCTGCAAGAAACCCATCCTCAATTTCAAGACAGACACCAACTTAAGGTGAAGGGATGGAAGAAAATATTCCAAGCAAATAGTACCAAAAGAAAGCAGGTGTCGCTATCCAATATCAGACCAAAATAGACTTCAAAGCAAAAGAAATCAAAAGAGACAAAGAGAGTGGCCATTATATACTTCATTAAAGGAAAACAATCGACGATGAAGATCTCACAATCATGAAATATATAGCACCAAATGTGCCGTGCACCAAACTTTGTAAAAGACAAACTCTTCAGGCTCAAGGCCAGATTAACCCCAGCACACTAATAGTAGGGACTTCAATACCCCACTTAAGTCCTTTAGAGACAGATCAACAGGACAAAGGATAAACAGAGAGACATCTGAACTGAATGATACAACATACACCAAATGGACCTCACAGACATCTATCGAATATTTCACCACCCAACACCAGAGAATACACTTTCTACTCAGCCACCCGCACCCATGGAACATTCTCCAAAATATCATATACTGGGACACAGGGAAAAACTCAACAAATACAAAAAGATTGAAATAATCTCATGCATTCTTTCAGACCACAGTGCAATAAAAACCAGTATCAACACACCAGGATATAACTACAACCCCACCTACAAGAACACCATGGAGACTAAACAACACTCTCCTGAATAATGAATGGGTGAAGGATAAGAATAAAGAAAGAAATAAAAACATTCCTGGAACTTGAATGACAATGATAATACAATGCAGCAAAACCTATGGACACTTTAAGTGCGTCTTAAGAGGAAAGTTTATAGCTCTAAGTGCTCTAATCTACATTAAAAAAACAGAAAGAGCACAAGTGAACGATCTAACACTCCTCAGCTAAAGAAACTTGAGAGAAACAACAACAAATGAACCCTAAAGGCAAGCAGACAGAAGAAATAACAAAAATCAGGAGCAGAGATCTCATGAAATAGAAACAAAGAAAACCATATGAAAAATCCAAGAATACAAACAGCTGGTTCTTTGAGAGAAAATAAATAAGATAGACAGACCTCTAGCCCCCAGTTAAACCAAAAGAAAGAAGGAACAAACTCCAAATAATAGAATCTGTGATGAAAAGGGAAATATCACAACAGATAATGAAAAGATCCAGACAATCATATGGAATTACTTTAAAAAACCTATACTCTACCAAGTTTTGAAAACCTGAGAAATAAAGGATGAATACTGAAATCTTGGGAATCACCAAAGCTCAACCAAGAAGAGATCGACAGCTTAAACAGATCAATTATGGTGAAGAAAATTGAAGATGTAATAAGCAGCCTCCCAACCAAAAAATGCCGCCCAGGCCCAGATGGTTTCACAGCAGAATTCTATAAATATTTCAAAAAGACTTACAACCATTAATATTCAAGTTGTTTAGAAGGATACAAAAATAGAGGGAATCTCCCAGATTCTTCTATGAAGCCAGCATCATCACTCTAATACCAAAAACCAGGCAAAGATGCAACTAAAAAGGAGAACTATAGACCTCTCCCTAATGAACACAGATGCCAAAATTCTAAAAGGATACTGGAAATCGCATACAGGACCCACATCAAGGAAGATCATCCACCATGACCAAGTTGGATTCATACCAAGAGAGTGCAGGGATGGTTCAACAAACAAAAATCAATAATAACATCAAGCATATAAACGGACTGAAAGACACAAACCACAACACCATCATCTCAACATTGATGCGGGAAAAAGCCTTTGACAAAATCCAGCATCCGTTCAGCTTAAAGTCCTAGCAGGGTTGGATTGGAGGGATCATACATACCTAATGTAATCAAAGCCATATACAGGAAAACCCAAGCCAATATCATCCTAAATGGGGAAACGACAGAACATTCCCCTTAAGGGTTAGGAATTCGGCAAGGTTGTCCCCTGTCACCACCACTCCTTTTTTCAACCATAGTGCTTGAATTCCTTACTAGGCAATAAGGCAAAAAAGGAAATTAAAAGGAGTTCTAATAGGAAAAGAGAATCAAGCTATACCCTTTTTTTGATGATATGATTGTCTACTTTAAGGAGTGCTAAGAACTCTCACCAGAAACCTCTAGAAACATTAGGAATATTTCAGTAAGGTGGCAGGATACAAAATACACCTAGAAAAATCAGTACCTTTCTTAACACCAACACAAACAACTGAAGAAGGAATACAAGGGATCTTCCCACTCACAAATGCCTCAAAAACAACAAAATACCTAGGAACAAACCTAACCAAAGATAAACAAAGGACCTCTACAAACAAAATTTTAACCTCCTTTGAAGAAGGAAATTGAAAGAACACATCAGAAAATGGAAAAGACATCCATGCTCATCGGATTGGGAAAATAAATATAGTAAAAAATGTCATTCTACCTAACTTTATAAAAACAGATTTAGTGCAATCCCAATCAAAATCCCCAAAAGAGTTTCTTCACATGTTTTGGAAAAAAGAACCCTCAATTTCATTGGAAAAACAAAAAAGACCCCGAATAGCAAAGCAACTCCTGGGCGAAAAAGAGCAATACAGGGGGGATCGCTATACCAGACATCAAACTATAACTACAGGGCTATATCATAAAAACAGCTTTGGAACTGGCACAGAAACAGACCAGTTGACCCAATGGAACAAAAATTGAAGATTCCCAAACCTGAGCACAATACAATTTCAGCCATCTCATATTTGATAGGAGGCCAAGAAGGACACATTGGAGAAAGACACATCTTCAACAGTGGTGTTGGCAAAACTGGATCACACCGTAGAAGAATGAAATTAACCCACCCTACCTCTCCCCTGTACACAAAGTCAATTCAAATGGATCAAAGACCTCAACGTGAAATCCAAAACTCTGGAGGTGATAGAAGAGAAAACTTGGCAGCAGACGATAAAA
The DNA here is from genome assembly GCA_009823505.1 of Rhizomys pruinosus. Taxonomy (NCBI): domain Eukaryota; kingdom Metazoa; phylum Chordata; class Mammalia; order Rodentia; family Spalacidae; genus Rhizomys; species Rhizomys pruinosus. Next base: position 757,911 of record VZQC01001376.1, read on the forward strand.
AGACTAGGTGTAGGAAAAAGCCTTCTAAATCAGACAGCAGCCACAAGAAATAAGGTCGTCAATTGACAAAGGGACCCTCATTAAACTCAAAACTTCTGTACATCAAAGGAAACAATAAAGGAAGTGAAGAGAAAACCCACAGAATGGGAGGAAACCTTCAACAGCAGATACATCTGACAAAAAGCATTTAATATTCCAGAGTAACAAGCTACTCAAAAAAACAAAGAAGAAAGAAAACAAATGAATCATTCAGAAGATGGAGGAGAAAAAAAAAAAAAAAAACTTCACAGAGGAGGAATTAGATATGGCTGAGAAACACCTTAAGAAGTGTTCAACATCACTAATAATTAAGAAATTGCAAATAAAACCCACTTTTAAGATACCACCTTCCTCCAGTAAGACTGGCTTAGGATCAAGAAAAACAAATGAAGGCCCAAGTGTGGGAAGAGGGTGTGGGGAAAGGGGAACACTCATCCATTGCTGTGGGAATGTAAACTTGTGAGCCACTATGGAAAACCAGTGTGGGAGAACCCTTAGAAGACTCAAAAAGATCCTGCCATTTGACCCAGTCATCCCCACTCCTGGGTATATACCCACAAGAACTCATCTTACTGCAGAGATACATGCACAGCTAATTTATTGCCATTCTTTTCCACAATAGCAAAAAACTGAAGATCAATAACCCAAAATGCCCCTCAAACTGACGATGGGATAGAGAAATCGTGGTACATGTACACCAGGAATTCTATGCAGCAGTAAAGAAAAGACAAACATCATGAACTTTCAGGTAAATGGATGGAGCTTGGAAGACATCATGTTAAGTGAAGTAACACAGTCCCAGAAAAACAAATGACAAATGGATACTCTCAGTAATGTGGATGCTTGTACAATAACCCAGTTATAAATATTTCCTTGGGGAGAGGGGGGGTGCATATAGTAAAAGAACACAACAGAAAGATGCATCAAAGAGGCTGACTGAAATGGTGACTCGGGAGGGGGTGGGAGAAGGGACACGGGTGTCATATTCGATTTGGTGCATGTTTAATTGACTGAGTTCAACCAATTATCCCAGTTTTGCCCCCGATGTCTACAGGATACATGGTGTTTAGGACTTAGTAAAGAAAGTAAATATGTGCATATTGGACATAATTTGGTTGTTTGGAGCCTGATAAAAATGGTAATGCATTTGAGTTAATTGTTGATATAAATTCCTCTTGTCCACATTAGCTTTAACTAAAATCTGTTAAAAAACAATTACTTTGGGATTGGATAAACAAATGTTCTCTCTATAATTTTGGCTGTCATATAGTATCACCGTGTAGCAATCTCTTTCACCTATAAGATGAATTTAAAGTCAAAATAAAATTTGTTTCCCAAGTTAATCACATAAAGTAACCCAAAACAGCATGGGTGAACTTGATGAAATCTGTGCCTGATCCACCCTATAGTATGTATAAAAACAAACTACTGCTTTTTTGAGACCATGGGTCAAAAATAAAAACCGTACAATAAAAAAGGGGTATATAGATAGATATGGAAACTTTTTGTCAAAATAAACCTTTCAACCCAAATCTTAAAAGTAACTACGGGAAAGGATTGTATGTTCCAACAGCAACAACGGCAGTATCACCAACTTAATGGCGCGAGAATGAAAAATGCAGCTTGCAGGTGATTGAGTAGGAGTACAAGAAAGTGCACAGCAGAAGGATTGACTCCTCTGGTCATTGAAGAAGAAATGCCTCAGATTGCTGCAGAATCAACATCAGGCCCCTCGGTGAATCCTACTAGTAACAACTATTTTTATTTAATGAATTCTAACGAAAAGCTACCTTCTAGGTGCTGCAAAGGTTTTAATCATAAGAGACTTTCTTAACTCCCCCCCCATAGAATATAGGGAGAAATAAGATGACGATGAGGTCGTTCTTCCAGCTGTAGATTGGAGCCAGCTGTTATAGAGGTATTCCTCTTGTTAAAAATCAGTAAAACTGCTTTCTTTAATTGACTAATAATGGACATAGAAACTCTGAAAAGGATTATTTCTATTCAAAACCAAATATAATGCTAAAGTTCTCCTTAAGCTATCGTTTAATTAAAACAAAATATATTAATACAAGGAAGCTCTGACATTCAACAATTGGATTATTCTGACCAAGGAAGATGTTTGGCCAGGGGAATCGCAAGCCCCGCCCAACTTGGTTAAAGCTCTTTGCCTCCAAACAGGGAAATGAATCTGCTAGGAAGAAAACGAGAGGCGATAAGGCCCATGCTGCGAATGAACCTGACTGTATCAAACATATGGGATAAGATAGTGCGAGACCGCACTTCGCAGTTAATATACTTCAAGATGGTCCGTCCCTGAGAGATGCCAGAGAGTGTTACCAAGACCCACTAACAAAATAAAGAAACTAATTAGAAATATAGCGCTCTCCTGAAGGGTCAACAAGAGCTCACTTGTCAGCACAACTCAGCCCCCACCCCCCCCCCCCCCCTCCGCCCAGCCTGGGGCCCCTCGCTGGCAAATATGTGCAGCAGTGGCAGCCATATGTCTGTATATCCCCAGAGACATCTTAACTGTTTTAGGCTCATTAGCCTCCTCCTCCTTGGAGTGAGTAACCCAACGCGCTGAGTGCCACAACTTAGGCAGCCTAACTTCAAGGAGGGGAGCATAACAGGAGGTGAAAGAGCCTTGCCATATTAAAGAAGAAGTAAATAGGAATAAATAATACACCCAGGATGTGAAGCATTATACCAAACAATCTTGACTTGTAAAATCCTAAGGATTAGGATGATGTTACTAATACGCATCAAGAAGACCTGCTTCCTGATTTAAAGAAACAGTGTAATCCATTGTAACTAGAAATGTGTAAAACATAACCTACATAATTTGACGGTATCATATATATGTGTGTCATCTTAGAGACGAGTATATTAAATGTTAAATACCTATCATGCATTGCTATGAGAAAAGGTTGTATGCCATGGACAAGATCTGTCAGCATGAAGAGAAACAGCAGAACTGACTGAGACAAGACTTCAGCTCCAGAGAAAGTAGAAGTGTTTTGCTTCTCATCCACCCTGTGCGCCTTTTCTAAGCCCTAGGGAACAATCTGCAGAAGAGGGGGCGTGGTCAGAGAATGTAAGGGCTGGCGGACTTGGGTTAATTTAAATGGGTTGGAACTACAACAATGATAGACCGGGACATCTCATTGATCAACTTGATTGAACATACAAGCCCCCTCCCTGCTGAGATGGGGGACCCATGAGTGTGTTTGGAGGTTTTGGGGCACAATCTGCTTGCAAAGAATATTTTAACCATGAAGGATTGCTTTAATACGCTGACAAATGTCTACTGTATTGTTAAAAAAATGAAACAAAACAAAACAAAAAGAAGCAGAGAAGATGCAGGACTTACAGGAGACTGCATAATGATTGGTGGTAGGGTATGGGGGGAAGGGAAGGGGATATATGCCTGAACTGAATTGGAAAATGAGGTATGAAATACACAAACGCATCAATAAAAAAAAAATAAAAGAATTTTGTTTTTTTTTTTTTTTGGTCTTTTTTGAGGCGGGGTCTCCCTGTAGCCCCAGCTGTCCCGGAACTCACTCCGTAGACCAGGCTGGCCTTGAACTCACAAAGATCTCGCCTGCCTCTGCTCTCCAAGTGCTAGGATTAAGGGTGTGTGCCACCACAACCAGCTAACGTTTAACATGGGAGGGATGTTTGAGACCGCACATGCGGGTACAGATGGCCTCTGGAATACCAGAGAGTGTTTCCAAAGGCCACTAAACCAATAAAGCAAATACGGTCTCCCTGAGTCAAGCAAGACTCCACCATCAACACCAGCTACACCTTCACCTGCCTGGAAATCTGTGCAGCAGAGGCAGCAATGTGCTGTATATCCCAATCCTAATTGGCTGTTGGCTCTCCTCCTTGGAGGAATAAACCCATGGCTGATGCCACAAAGCCTACATCCTCTACAGGTTAAGGAGATGTATAGCACAGTAGACCGTGTTATATTTAGTCAGGGGGTAAATTGTAATTCATGATTAACATATCATCCAACCATATGTGTCTATGCCAAAGTAACCTACCATAACTATTAGTGCTGCTTAAATACCTATATCTAATTGCTTGTGCTTCATTAGTAGGATCGAAAGGTTACTCCCTGAAACAAACTGTCAGCCCTGAAAGGAAACAGCCAGAATTGACCAGAAGCCAAGTCAACAGCTCCAGAGAGAGAGGAGACAGTTTTACTTTCATCCACCTGTGCCCCTGTGTCTTTAAGCCCTAGGGAACAATCTGCGGAAGAGGGGTGGTAGAATGTAAAGGCTGCGATTGGGGTGCACGGTGAAACTACAGCGATGTAGTCTGGACACTCATTTGATCAACTGTGATTGAACAAACAACCTGTCAAACCCGCCACTGAATGGGGGACTGTGGGGGTTTGGCACAACAGTCTATAGATTGGTTTTGCACAAGAATGCTTATACTCATGGGATATCAAATTATAGCTAAAAAATGAAAAAAAATAACCTGAAAGATGCAGGACAGTTATGGCAGAATACATGATCTGGATGGGGTGGGGTGGGGGGGAAGGGAAAGGGAAATAGCCTGATCTGAATTGGAAAATAGATGTATAAAATGCACAAACCATCCCAATAAAAATTAAAAAAAAAAAAAAATAAAGAAAGAAAAGAAAAAAAAGAAATTGAAATGTAATAAGAAACCTCCCAACTAAAAAATAAATAAATAAAAATCCCAGGCCCAGATAATTTCACGGCAGAATTCCATAAAACATTTAAAGACTTACAACCATTGTTACTCAAATTGTTCAAAAGGATACAAGCAGAGGGAAATCTCCCAAATTCTTTCGATGAAGCCAGCATCACTCTAATAGGAAAACCAGGCAAAGATACAATCAAAAAAGAGAACTATAGTCCCATCTCATTAATGAACACAGATGTAAAAATTCTCAACGAAATACTCACAAACTGCATACAGACCCATATCAAGAAGATCATCCATCATGACCAAGTTGGATTCATACCAGAGATGAAGGGATGGTTCAACATATGAAAATCAATAAATATCATAAAACACATAAATGGACTGAAAGACAAAAACCACACAATCAACTCAATTGACTCAGAAAAAGCCTTTGACAAAATCCAGCATCCCTTCATGCTTAAAGTCCTAGAGAGAACTGGACTGGAGGGATCATTCCTCAATGTAATCAAAGCCATATACAAGAAACCCACAGCCAACATCATCCTAAATGGAGAAAAGTCAGAAGCCTTCCTCTTAAAAGTAGGAACTCAGGGCTGGAGAGATGGCCTAGCGGTTAAGAGCACCGACTGCTCTTGCAGAGGACCCGGGTTCGATCCCCAGCACCCACATGGCGGCTGAGAACCGTCTGTAACTCCAATTCCAGGAGAACTCCAGTTCCAGGGGAATCTGACGCCCTCTTCTGAACTCCGAGGCATTGCACGACACGGGTGTACAAACCTACACGCAGACAATACATTCATACACATAAATAAAGACAAAAAAAAAGTAGGAACTCAGCAAAGCTGCTCCCTGTTGTCACTCCTCTTCAGTATAGTGCTTGAAACACTTGCTAGGGCAATAAGGCAAGAAAAGGAGATTAAAAGAGTACTAATTGGAAAAGAGGAAGTCAAGCTATCCCTTTTTGCAGACAATATGATAGTTTACCTAAGGGATGCTAAAAACTCTACCAGAAAACTCCTAGAAACAATGAAGAGTTTCAGTAAAGTGTTGGGATACAAAATTAACCTGGAAAAATCAGTAGCCTTTCTTTACACCAACAACAAGCAACTGAAAAAGGAATACGAGGAGACCCTTCCACTCACAATCGCCTCAAAAACAATAAAATACATAGGAACAAACCTAACCAAAGACACCAAATATCAATTTTTAAATCCCTGAAGAAGACATCAAAAGATGGAAAGACATCGGATTGGAAAAATTAATGTAGTAAAAATGTCCCTTCTACCCAAATTAATATACAGATTCAAAGCAATCCCAATTCAAATCCCTAAGAGTTTCTTCACAGGCAAGGAAAAAAATCCTTAATTTCATATGGAAAACCAAAGACCCCGAATAGCCAAAGCAATTCTGAGTGAAAAGAATAATCCAGGGAGGATCTCTATACCAGACTTCAAACTATACTACAGGTTTATAGTCATGAATCAGCTTGGCATTGGCACAAAAACAGACCTGTAGACCCAAACAAAAGTGAAGATCCAAACTTGAGCACATAAATTTCAATCACCTCATATTTGACAAGGAGCCCAAGAAGACACAATGGAGGAAAGACAGCATCTTCAGCAAATGGTGTTGGCAAAACTGGATCACCACTTATAGAAGAATAAAATTAAACCCCTACCTCTAGCCCTGTACAAACATAAACTCCAAATGGATGAAAGAACTTGACGTGAAACCCAAAACTTTGACAGTGATAGAAGAAAAAGTTGACAGCAACCTACAAGACATAGGCATAGGAAAAGACTTTCTAAATCAGACAGCGGCTGTGCAGGAAGTAAGGAAATAAGGAAATTGACAAGTGGGACTTCATTAAACTCAAAAGCTTCTGTACATCAAAAGACACAATCAGGGAAGTGAAGAGAGAACCCACGGAGTGGGAGGAAACCTTCACTACATCTAACAAAGCATTAACTTTCCAGAATATGTAAACTACTCAAAAAACAAAGAAGAAAGAAAACAAATGACTCACTCACAAGATGGAGCAAAGAGCTGAACGGAAACTTCACAAGTGAGGAAATAGATATGGCTGAGAAACATCTTAAAAACTGTCTAAATTGGACTGAAAGATAATGTATGAAATACACAAATCATTAATAAAACTATTTTTAAAAAAGTATTCAACATTGCTAATAATTAAGGAGATGCAAATTAAAATCGTTTAAAATATCAGCTCACTACAATAAGACTGGCTAGGATCAAGAAAATAATTGGTACCAAATGGTGGAAAGGTTGTGGGGAAAAGGGAACGCTCATCCAATGCTGGTGGGAGTATAAATTCATACAACTGCTATGGAAAACAATGTGGAGAACCCTTAAAAGCCTCAAAATGAGCCTACCACCTGACCCAGTCATACCACTCCTGGGTATATACCCTCAAGACTCATCCTACCACAAAGATTCATGCACATCCACGTTTATTGCAGCTCTCTTCACAATAGAGAAGAGCTGGAACCAACCTGAGTGCCCCTCAACTGAAGAATGGATAGAGAAAATGTGGTACATCTACACAATGGAGCTCTACACAGCGGTAAAGAAAGATGACATCATGAAATTTGCAGGTAAATGGATGGAACTAGAAGATATTATGTTAAGCCAAGTAACCCAGTCCCAGAAAAGTAAATGATGAATGGTATCCTTCATCTATAGATTCTAGCACCAAATACCTAGTTGTAAGGCAAACTGAGCAACGTTAATGTTATATTCCTCATGATCTGAAAGCAACTCTGCTCTAATATTGTGAATCCCTTAACAGGTTCTGGAATCAACCTACCACTTATTTTCAGAATTTGAAATTTGTGGTATATGGGTGGAGGGTATGTATGCATATTTTAGAGTATTATAAAATCAAAAGAATGAGAAAAAATAAGTATCCACATTTAGAACATAGTAAGAAATTATGTTAGTTTAGGGATATGACAGCTTTGGGATTTTTCTCTAAGATCTATTACTTCTCTAGCTATGTGTATTTGGCTCTGTTTATAGTACCACACATAAGTTCCCTCTCACTGAGTCAGTTTTAGGTCCAATTATGTAGCTGTTGATTACCCCAAGATAAAAGTGCCACTACTACCCCAATATAGTTTGCTGTGCTGGTCATTGTTATGATTATTAAACCTTAAAGCTCAGGTTGAAGCATTAAATGATGTTTTCCCTTACCAGCTTGCATAGTGTTCCCCAAATCTATGAGAGCTAGACTTCAGGGAAGTGGCTTCTAGGTCAGTTCCAGCTCCATTGCTCCAAGTCCTATTTCTGAAGTATGTTTTGTTTTTAGCAATAGGGTCTTACCTTTAAGTTCTGGGAGGCAAACAAGGGCTTCAGCAATACCCTGTGTAATTGGGAGTCTCTTGGATTACCCTGGCCAACAACTCAAAGGGAGGTTTCTTTTGTCTATCATTGTTTCTTGTTATGTAGCCTTCAGCTATACACATGGACTCATGCAGAGATAATGTGCATGTGAATAGGTTTTTGAACTAATACAATTCTGCTCTCCCCTCTCTCTTCCTGTCTAACCCTCCATCCTCCCCAGTTGAAGTATCCCATTTTCTTCAACTCTCCCTTGATAATATCTATCTCTGATGGGGCCCCCTCCACCTCAAGCTCCTTCTTCCCCTTTATCCCCATAATTCCTCTTATAACCCTGAAACCACACGTTGTTTATTTTTCCGTGAGTGTGTTACTTCACTTAGCATAATGTCTTCTAGTTCCATCCATTTACCTGCAAAGTTTATGTTGTCTTCTTTCTTTACTGCTGCATAGAACTCCATTGTGTAGAAGTACCACATTTTCTGTATCCACTTGTTTGGTTGAGGGACATTTGGGTTGCTTCCAGCTTTTTGCTATTGTGAAGAGAGCTGCAATAAACATAGATGTGCATGTGTCTCTGTAATAGGATGAGTCTTGTGGGTATATACCTGATTTCTTATCTCCAAAATCTGTAGCTGCTATTAACAGTTTAGGGAAAGAGAGAGGATGAGACCAGTTTAAAAAACAACAACAGTCGGGGCTGGAGAGATGGCCTAGTGGTTAAGAACGCCGACCGCTCTTACAGAGGACCCGGGTTCGATCCCCAGCACCCACATGGCGGCTGAGAACCGTCTGAAGCTCCAATTCCAGGAGAACTCCAGTTCCAGGGGAATCCGAGACCCTCTTCTGAACTCCGCGGCGTTGCACGACACGGGTGCACAGACTTGCATGCAGACAGTACATTCATATACATACATAAATAAATAAAAATTAATAAAAAATTAAAAACAAACAAACAAACAAAAAAAACAACAACAACAGTCATGGGGCTGGAGAGATGGCTCAGTGTTTAAGAGTGCCGAATGCTCTTTTAGAGGATCAGGCTTTAATTCCCAGCACCCACATGGTGGCTAAGAACTGTCTTTAAGCCAGGTGTGGTAGTGCATGCCTTTAATCTTAGCACTCTGGAAGCAGAGGCAGGCAGATCTCTGTGAGCTCAAGGCCAGCCTGGTCTACAGAGTGAGTTCCAGGCCAGTTGGGGCTATAGGGAGATCCTGTCTCAAAACAAAAACAAAAAACAAACAAAAAAACTCCAGTCACTAATTTGTTTTGGTGGCCGCAAATTTATTCTAAAGCTTATTCAAGATAAAGCCATTTTCCATTGCTTTTTGAGGATGTCAGGCTAGGGGTGATTCCTGGAACCCTGTAAGAATCATATTAGATGGTAGAACAGTATGATAGTGTTGAGTACAAGACATAAGTTCATTGGTGTCAAAGCTTGGACATAAATGGCAGTGTGGCTGTGGAACACTGTGAATTACTTAGGTAGCGAGGCAGTGAATGTTCCAGTAATACCTGATGTTTCTTCAGAGCAGCAGATGCATTTATCCTTCCAAAACAAGCCACAATAAAGCTTGGAGTCAAGGCCATGAATGTTCTCTGGTTGGGCAAATACATAAACCAAGTGTGTCAAGCTGGAAAATTGAATAAATCTTGCTGTGGTTTCATCATCATAACTTTTTGTCACAGTGGAAAGACACAGGAAGCTGGTTTGTTTGTCTCTTGGCTGCTGTTGCTTTTCTTAGTGGACATTTGTCCACTAACCTTCATCTCATATTCCTTTATGAAGGTGAAAAACATGCTCTAAATGTACTGCCTTACTAATTTCAGTCAAAGTACAGAGAATAATAGTCCTGCTCACCTTCAATGTGTCTCTGTAATAATATGGAGATTGTTTAGAAACTGGTGGGGATGTCACTTTTTTTCTGCTCTTACTAAACTCATTTATATAGCTAGTAAATAACTTTGATATAACTTTATCTCACAGTGCCACTTCACTGATATAGGTAGAAGTTAATCAACTAAAATAAAAATAAAAATGAGAGAGAGAGAGAGAGAGAGAGAGAAAGAGAGAGAAAGAATAAACCATCTGAAGGTGAATATTCAGGTCCTTGAAATAAGGAATAGGTTGTACAGATTCACAGAAACAGTCTAGCAGCTGGCCAGTGTTAGTGATGCAGGCCCAACAGAGCTTATAGTCCTGTATTTTTCTTGTGCTTCCTAGTCCTTCATTGATTCTAGACTCAATGAAGATGTTCTTCTCCAGTCCTTTGCTATTATTAATGTATTCTGTATATCTAGAGTGGAGACTGTGTAAATGGTCTCCAGATGGAGGACAAATTTGCCTCTACCTTCTGTAGTGTGTTGTTCTCACCTGAATAAGCTCTGTGAACAGGGAAATTCATCCTCTTTCCTTGTTTACCCACTCAGTCTAAAAGATGTAGGCTTCTTGTCCAGCAAGAAGTCCCAGTGCTTCTTCTATGAGTCATGTGCTGGTTTGTCACCTGTTTCAGTTTCTGCTTGTCACTGCCTTGCAGGGTGGGGATAATTCTACTGGACAGACACACAAGGAAACTGGACACATGGAGGCCGCATGTTCCACCTCATCACTGTACCCTGCTGAATTGTTGTATGAGTGGGCTACACAGTCTTCACTTTCTATCCCTAGTCATCAAGCGACACTTAAGTCAATGAATATGTAATGAGCCACGCACTGTATTCAACATCAAGGATTACAAAGGTAAGTGAATCATTGCTTGCTCTCATGGGACTTTGTGCCAAAGAGAAAGGTATGGATTTTTCTCTTCATTGTGAATTTAAATTCTTTAATGCTTTCACTTGGCATTGTATTTGCTATATGGCCTGTATGGAGTAGGCCCTTTGTGAATTTAGTAGAGACAGAGCCTTCGCTCTTCACATGTTTACACTTCTTGACAGACATAATAGACCTACGGAGATGACTAAATAACCAGATGGGTGATGACAAATGTGCTCATTAGCGCCAACAACCCACTAATTCAAGAATTTCAAAATATGAAAGATAACAGCAATCCAATCAGTAAAAACGAACCTCTGAGCACTGAAAATAGAAGTGACTAAATAGAACCACTAAGGCTCATGTACTTCCTTGCAGGAAAATGATCTCTGAGCAATGTACTCTGAGCTCATGCAGAATTTTAACATTGGTATCTGCCCATAGCTTACAACAAATTTTAAAAGCGACCTGTTTGTTCCTTGGGCATTGCTCAGAAGAAGAGATTTGATTTCCCATAAAAAATGGGAAATCAAATTAATAGAAAACTATTAATAGAAAACTATCTGAACTGGGAAATTGGACAGAGAACATTTAGAAACAAAAAAGAATTTAAAGCAAAAATATTTGGTTTGACTTTCTCATGAAGAATATGGCTGAAATTAATAGTCTTCTCAAAACCACTATACCTTTTACTGGAAATAGCTATGCCCATCACCCTTTGTTCCCTCCTCTTTCAGTCCCATTAGGCTGAGTGCTGACAAGGCTGAGCTGTACAGGTCCTATCAACCATCAACTACAGAGTCCCCACAAACCAAGAGAACGGCTTTTAATCTTGTGTTCTCCTGGCTTCATGAGGATGTGGACTAGAGGTGGAAAGCCTCGAGCTGGAGTTTCACCATCTTTCAGCAAGACTGTCCTTCTTGGAGGCATGCCTAAAGCACTTCATGTTGTCAGTCACTAAATTGGGTGTGTTTAGGAACAGCTACCCTTACCGGAAAGCAGTCTCTGTGAACCAACTAGAAGGGAAACCAATGTGTACACTAACATCAGGGGTGAACTGCTAGCCACTGGCTGTTTCTTGCCTTTAAGAACTTCTAGTTCCAGTACATACATGGTAGCTCACTGGTCCATGAAAATCTTTTATTATAGGAATATGTGACTAAGTAAGAGCAGATTTTAAAAGAAGATCTGATGGTTGTTGTCTTCTTGGGATAGGAAGGCAAGTACAACAGATTACTAGAGCATCTTTTTGACATCTGTACATTTAAAGAATTGCGATAAGTTACAGCAAAAAAGTGGATTTTCAAATATAAGATGAGGTATCAATTATGCAATTTTGCTGTTCATTGAGTTATTTAGGAAAAAACATATAGTATTCCGGTCCCTTTTAAGCATTCATTATTTAAGGGCTGGAGATGGAGTTCAGTGACAGAATATTGGCCTGGCTTGTGTGTGGCCCTGGATTTGATCATCAGCATCGAAGGGAAAAAAAATTCAGACACAGAGCGATTTATAAAATTGAGCAAGGTTAGCAAACTAGGAGAAAATATGGAGAGTTAGACGTGCAATGTACATCTCTCCCTTGCTCTGCGATATTGGGGTGAATGTGGGCCCTGGCATGTGCTGGAGAGTCCTTTCTACCCAGCTGCACCCAGCACAGTGCAGATCTCTTGACTTGCATTTTCATGTTCTACATGCTAGCCTTGTATTTTTGTAACTCATTTGAATGAGTGGGCCACTCTTCAAAAATTAGCATTTTATGAGCAAATGACTGGGAGCCATCCATCTGTAGGCAGGCTGGCGCAGGGGGAGGCCATCCTCAAGAGTAAACACTCTTGGGCTGTGTTGTACCGGGTCTGGTGAGACCTTAGGGTAGTTTCATTTTAGCACTGTCATTTGCAAAATGAGAGGACTAAGGTTCCCAGAAAGGAACTGACTTTCCCCTGGCACTTAGCCAGGACCCCAAAGAACTTTCATTAGAACCCACATTCTGTGACTTACGGCCTAGTGAGTCTTCCAAGATGAGATTTTATCCCTGGTTTTCTCACTGATACACTCTTCACCAGAATGTACTACTTCAAAAGGAAAAAAGAAATTAAAATTTCCCACTTTTACAAACAGATTGATTGATTGAAATTCAAATAAAAAATTAGAATGTTTTATGCTCATTGAGATCCATGTGATCCATGTGAAACTCTATTTTTTAAAAATTAAAAAAAAATTTTATGTGTATGAATGTACTGTCTGCATGTAGGTTTGTGCACCCATGTCGTGCAATGCCGGGGAGTTCAGAAGAGGGCGTGGGATTCCCCTGGAACTGGAGTTAAAGACGGTTCTTAGCCACTATGTGGGTGTTGGGAATTGAACCTGGGTCCTCTGCAAGATCAGTCAGCACTCTTAACCGCTGAGCCATTTCTCCAGCCCTATGAAACTCTATTATCTGTGGCATTTCATAGGTGGCTGAGGACAATCACCCACCTTCCATTTTTTAAGTTCCATCCTTAAGTTAACAAGTATTCTCTTGCAGTGATCTTATACCTATTCCCAATGTCCTTTTACAAATCATGTTGAGTTCCAGTGCAAACATCATATATGCCCCTACTATCTAATACCAGTCAATGTCTGTAAGGCCTCTCTGGACTAAAGCTGAAGAGTTCTTTATTAACTTTGAATAAAATTTGATTTGCCTTCATCCATCCTGAGAGGATTCCATTGTCATCCACACCTAGTTTCTTAGATGTGTGTGAAAAGTGAGTGACTTCTTTTGAATCTTAAAAACTTCTTTGCTAGTGAGCATCTGGTAAATACAACTCTTACTGTGTACATGTGAGAACACTTGGAAACATAATGGACTCTCTGTCCATTAAAGTAGCTAGCATTCCATAAAAAGACAGAAGTGAAATCTTCTAGTATTTTAGAGTGCTCAGTGACTCACTTGTGAAACTGCAAAACATCGTCCTTCCTATAAGCTGTTAATTACTGAACAGAATTCGGCTTGAATGAATTAATTTTAATCTTTCTCTGTGGTGAGGAATTTAGATTATGAAGTACCCAAAGGGCTTCATTATGGAGCAGTTTTACTTATAAGCAGGCCATCAATCTACCTGTTTTACTTTTGAGCAAGATTGAAACTTATGGGTAAAATATTCCCTTAGGGTAACACAGATGCCTTGAGAAGTTTCATTAATAACTATTTAGAGTAACTGTTTATGATTCATGAGCAAAGTATGGTTATTTTCCTGTGGCTCACCAGACCATCTGTAAATTGGCCTGACACAGGGCTTCAAAAGAATAAATGCATAGAATAAAATTTCCAAGTTAGAATTCTGTTTTCTTAAATTGAAATCCTTGTTTTTAGACTCAGTGAGGTCTCTTCTATTTTAAGGTCTTGATCAAGTATTTCTTTTCATAGAGCTCTAACCATTGATTGTAGGTTAATTTCAGCATATAAACTTTAACATATGGTAGACAAGTAAATATTTCTGTTATTTTGTATGTATTTTGGAATGTTTGACTATATTATTTTAAGTAGAAAGCATGCATGTCTGGGAAGCTCAGGCAAAAATAGTACAATAATATTATATAACTACCAAGTTTCTGTTTTTTCAATGAAGGTCTCAATGACTTAAAATAGGAACATTGTATATTTCTAATCATGATTGTAGCACAGGACCTTGTAAATTTAAACAGGACAGAAGCAAATTTAAAAAGAATGATTACACACTCCACATTTTACATCTCATTTATAGTGTGTAAAATTCCAGGACCTCTTCCAAAAATATATTTTCTTATATGCATATACATACATATATGTACCCTTCCTTTTTTAAATGTTGGGATCAAATTATGGGCACTGTATAATAACCAATATCTGCAATCAAACACCATGGTGCAGTAAGACCAAATAGCTGATGTAGAAAGATTAGATGCTGTTAATTATTCCAGGCATCACCTTTAAAAAAGTAATTTTTGTTGATATAGATTGAAGTTGTCCTCAATATTTTTCCAATGAAAATATGCTTGTTGATAAAACAACTTTATAGATTTTTCAATGATATTAGTAAGTCCAATTTTATTAGGTAAAATCCAAAGTTGATTCAAAATCCAAAAGTTACCTATGAACATATAAAAAAGTAAGTCTTGGGGCTGGAGAGATGGCCTAGCGGTTGAGAGCGCCGACTGCTCTTGCAGAGGACCCGGGTTCGATCCCCAGCACCCACATGGCGGCTAAGAACCGTCTGTAACTCCAATTCCAGGAGAATTCCAGACCCTCTTCTGACCTCCGCAGCAGCATTGTATGACATGGGTGTATCTACTTACATGCAGACAGTACATTCATACACACACAAAAATAAATAAAATTAATAAAAAAAAAATTTAAAAAAAAAAAAAAGTAAGTCTTTCTCCTACTATTTTTATAACCACTCAGTTTCCTTCTTTCTTTTTAAGGAAACTATTCCACAAAAATTTGTGTATACAGAATCTGACCCCCACATACCATCATACACATATGTTCTTTAGTACAGTGGATTGGTCCAATTAAGCTACCTATTTCTTTTTCTTGACTATGAAGTATCCCCTTATATACAAACAGTTTAAGTGTGTGTGTGTGCGTGCGTGTGTGTGTGTGTGTGTGTGTGTGTATGTGTTGCTGTGATTCAAACCTGGGGCCTGGTGGTGCATGTTGGGAGAATACTCTATCATGTTGCTATACCCTGCAGCCTATAGTGAAATTTATGTAACCTTAGCCTTGGAGACTTCATCATATGCCATTTTTGCAAGTGACTAGTATCACTTTCTAAAAACATTTATTTTTCTTTGGCAATTTTATGCACTGACCATATCCACTCCCAAGTGCCCCTCCCCTCCAATACCACTAAACATGCCTCCCTTCCATGTCTGCCCTTTTCTTGTCACCCAATAAATCCAATTAGTACTGGCTGCTGGATTCTGGAGTAAATTTGTTGGCTTGGTCGTGTGCTGGTAGCCACAGCTGCTTTGAGTTAATGAGTGCGGTAACCACACCTTGTGTGGGAGTCAGCACTCCACAGCAGCAGTGCTCCCCATCCTCGGGCTCTTCATTCTTTCCTTCTCCTCTTCCACAATATTCCCTGAGCTTGGCGGTGGAGAAAGGGGTTGATATAGATGTCCCTGTAGGGCTCGTCGCAGAGATTCCTCCCGGGAGGTACCCACAAATGTGGTGTTCTGCCTCCACCACCCTTGGTTCCCAAGGGAAAAAAGGAAAGGCTCTCAGAACCACAGTCCAGGGAAATCTAGTGAGTTTACTAGGGCTAGCTCACATTGTGAATGCCGGTAAACACCACTTACAGGCAGAGCAGCAATCCCAATCCTCTCATGTGAACCCAAAGTCCCAGCATGGGGGGTGGCAAAATGGCAAGAGCACTCCACATGATGTCCTTTTATATGCCCTGCGGCCCCTCTCCCTTATGCAGTCAAGGTTGTCTGGCTGGTTGGGCAAGGTGGTTGGCCTTCTGGCCTCTCCTTTTCCTTCAGAAGAACTAGTCAAGTTTACAATCTTAAAGAGGCAGGAGCTCTTGGCATGAGAAAGCGTTGGACTTGTGCGAAAACATTCGAGGTCAAAAGTCCGTCCTTTTTTGGAGGGCTGCCCAACTTACAGGCTGAGCACTCAACAGTCACTTATTCCTAGCACTTTAACCATTTGTGTCTCTGTGTTAACTGCTGATCACTGAAAAGAGAAGCTTATTTGGCCAATGTTGAGACTAGAACTAATCCATGGGTATAAATGCAAATGTTTAAAGGTAGTTTGGGGCTGGAGAAATGATTCAGTGCTTGAGAGCACTGACTGCTCTTACAGACCTTGGCTCAGTTCCCAGCACCCACATTGTGGCTAACAACCATCCATAACTCCAGTTGTAGGAGATTGGACACCCTCTTTTGACTTCTTAGGGCCTTGCATGACATGGGTACACCTACATACATGCAGGCAAAACACACAGATAAAAGAAAAATAATTAAATGTTTAAGAAGGGCAGTTTGACAACATGTCCATCTACTAACACAGCTTTAGTAGGCTCCCTTCTAGGGCCTATACGCTCCCAAGCCGTTGACCAGGTTTGCAGGAAAAAGCATGAATTTCTCCAGCGGGGTAGCCTCAGATCCAATTAGAAAGTGGTTGGTTACCCTCCATAGCCTTTATGCCACTATTGTGCCAGTGTGCTCATCTTGCCTGGCAGGTGAGTATTGCAGCATTTAGGGATAATTTCTTGATGCTTCCCTCCCCACCCTTCTGACATGCATAACATCTCTTAGTGTTATGAAAACCAGCCAGCACGCAGGAAAATTTCAAGTTCCAGCTTGATTTCTCTGTTTCGCAATCAAATCTGTTATGTCTTCAGCAGTAGCCCCTTACCATCAGATTATGGTGGACAACCAAGAGCAACGGCAATGCGTTGTCTGCAGGAGCTCTGGGCCTGCAATTTATAAGGTGGTGTCCTTTGCCTGGCACTGTGATTTTTATTTAATAACCTTTATTTTATGTGGGAAGAATTCCCCACCATGGAGGGTATCTGTTTTCAAACTCCTTTTTAAAAATTGTGTATTTTTAAAATTCTCTTTCAAAGTAGAGGGTTACCATAAGGATTTTTCATATATTCTTAGTTTTGGTTAACCCACTCCTACCTCTTCCTCTGTTCTGTCCTCCGCCTCTTCCATCCTCAGTTAAGCCTTTAACCTCCAGTGTTCCCTACTGCTTTTATATCACACATGTTCTATTATCAATCCTCACTCCTTTAGGCTCTTTCCTCTCCCCCTGTTTCAGTTGTATATGCCTTTCTCTGGAGTGTAGAAAGAGGTCTGGGAAAATACACACCTAAACCTTATTTTAGAGTGTTTTTAATAAGGAGAATGGGATGTATGGGTAAGGAGACAACAACAACAGGAAGGTAAAGAAATTTATGGGAGGCTTCTCTTTTTTATTCCCTGTATATCTTTGTTGTTTAGAATGTTTATAATTAGAGTGTGTTTCATGCGTACTTCTGTAACTAAAACTTAAAAAAAAATCGACGATGACATGGTTATCATTATACAACACTACTTACGGTGAAGTATAATGGAACGATCACTTCTAAAATCTTGCCCAGCATAATTTATTTTTTCGGAATACAATTGGAGAGCCAATTATGAGATCACAGCTATTTAGAGCATATAGCAGGATTGTTCACAACCACTACACACAGGAAGGGCCCTGCAGCAGCACATTTTAAGAGGATGCCTAAATCCTCATTGGAGAGGAAGCTGGAGGATAATGAGGTGATTTTGCTGACAAACTGCACCTCGCTCCATCATACTAAATTCTGTGCTACAGCATGTACTGTCACATTCTGGGAAAGACTGACTTTCTCAACTACAATCCTACTGAACTTTTGCTCTTTAACATATAAGAAAAATCATGGCAGAACGGAGCCTCCTGCTATCATTAATTGTGAAAATGACATACAGTTGTGGGCAAAGCTGTTGTACAAGGACACCATTAATCTTCTCTCTTGAAAGTTCATGAGAAAGAGATTGATGCCCTAATATCATTGAATTTTCTGCCTCCAAGACTGGCCTTTTGGGTCTGTCATTTGTTTTCCTGTTTTTGACAATGATCTGTATAAGCAGAACAATACTGGGATCAAAAAGGTAGGCATTGGTGAGTTCTACCAGCAGGGGTGGGAGGTGTGAGGAGGGAGGAAGACTGGACCCAGCCCTTGCTGCCACTCCCATTAGCTCCAGTTCCTTCCTTCCATGCTGGAATGGAGGTCAAGGGTTATTAATTTCCTAATTTTTTTGGACTTTTCGAGACAGGTTCTCCCTGTAGCCCCAGCTTGTCCTGGAACTCACTCTGTAGACCAGGCTGGCCTTGAACTTACAAAGATCCACCTGCCTCTGCCTCCCAAGTGCTAGGATTAAAAGCATGTGCCACCTTGCCCAGCTAAATTTTCTAATTTTTAAAAACTATTTTATTTATTATTTTTATTTTATGTATATGAATGTATTGCTAATGAATCTACGCAGTGCAATGCCCATGGATTTCAGAAGAGGGTGTTGGATCCCCTGGAATTATGGATGGTAGTTAGCCACCATGTGGGTGCTGAGAATCAACCACAGGTCCTTTGTAAGAACAGCCAGTGCTTTTGACCACTGAACCATCTCTCCAGCCCAGTTGTCTAAGTTTTAAAGAAAATAAAAGCATCCTGAATTTATGTGTTTACATTTATCTTTTAAATATTTGGAAAGATAAAAGTAAAATGACAGTTACTATCATAAAATGTTAACATCACTTAGTCAGTCCTACAAAACTTATCTGACAGCCAAATTTGGCATTCGGATACACATCACTTTGCAACATTTATGAATTTTGTGTCCCAGATACTTTGTGTCACAACCTTAGCAGTGGGTAAGGACTTTCTGCAGAAGCTATCCACAGTACAGGCTATCAGGCCCTACTCACATAACTGGAAGCTATATTTCTTTTACTAGCTCCCCCATTGACTGTATATAGTTAGTTCAACAACAGCTTTTGGCTAGCTGCCAATCAGCTATAATTGGAATGGCAGATGGCATCTATCTTAAATGCAAATTCTAATCCATTAATGGTGGTTGCCTGGAACACTGACTTGAAGAGAATTGTCAGACTATGACTAGGTCTGTAGGGGAAAATCTGGTGATTTTTTAATGATGTACACCTTGGGGTTGGGTGAAGGCCAGTGGAGAGAGACAGGACCTGGATAATTTGTTTTCTGACCATGAATCATAGAGTAAGGCTTTTGGCTTTAAAAATAATATTTAGATCTCTTCATGATGTATCCCTTTCTTCCCTAAATTTGTGTGTTGGAAGAGAGAGAGACAGAGAGAGGGAAGGAGAGAAAATGAGAAAGAGAGAGAGAGAGAGAGAGAGAGAGAGAGAGAGAGAGAGAGAGAGATCAGGGCTCAGAGCTATTAATTCTAGAGTTCTAAACTTCAATTCCCAGAAAGTTTTGGGGAGCTGGTGAACTTCAATCTTCATTTGGTAGACACTGATCTAATTTCTAATTTAAATCTGTCTAGGAAGCATAGCATAATTCTTCTCCGTTATAGTTTATTTCTAAGATGTTCTATTTCTTATCTATCTATCAGTGGGTCGCCATTCCTTCTTTTGGATCTCTTGTTGGTCATCATTTTGAAGAGAATTAAGGTATCTGTGCATAGCTGTGTGGAGGGTAGAAAGTAGTTCATTCATCTTTTAATCAGCTTAGATGGTTTTGGTTGAAATTAAGCAGCTTAAAACTAGATAATCGTGTTTTCCCATTATTCTAAGTAAGCTGCAAGTGAGCAATCTCACTGTTGGGCTGCTAGATCAACACAATCGTAAAGAAGTAAGGTTTTATCTTCCTTTACTTCTAATATACTTTCAACAGGCATTGTCTTTTCTATGGCTTCAGAGTGGCTCTGGCTCCAAACATTCCTTCCACCCATCAGCGAGAGGATAAAGAGCATGGGCAAAGAGGAGTTTTCTCTCTGAGCAATGTTGTCATATTAGGAAAAGATTTTGTTGCTGAAGCTGCAGCTGCCCTCCTCTCATAGCACTGTGCAGAATAGTGTCATAAGTCCCTGACTAGACCAATCATTGACAAAAGGGAATGAACCAAACCAATGGCAATTTAGTCCTTGGGTTGGTCATGTTGTAGCCAACAGAGCGTAAGGAATGGAGTAATGAGTGGTAGGGGTAATGAACTGTGTGTGAGTTTTATGTAGAGTTCAAAAGCTGGTGGTAATGCTGGGATGATGAGAAGCCTGTTGCAGCAAGGGGGGTATGCATGCCTCAGGAGCTGAGATTCATGTCCACAAGCAACATAGAGGGTAGACACTGTGAAAAGGAATGACTTTAGATGTGGTGGTAAGATGTGTGCACAAATGAAATATATTTAGGAAAACTTTCATTATTTCAAATCAGTAACTGATGATAACTAATAAAGCATTTTAGTTAATAAATGAGATGAGCATTATCCCAGGATATCCAGTAAATTCTAGCTTCTCCCAAAACTGACTGTGAATCTGAATTAGAGGCGCTTTAGAAATTAGAGAGGCTTTGAGCCAGGAGAATAGAATGGCACATGGCATTTGTAATTTGAACAATAAAAAAATTCAGAGACATTTTAGGACCTATAGTGCTTAGAGTCACAATATGTAAAGTCAACACGCTGCCTTCATCATACCCATGTTCCTAAGCGGCGAGTGAGGTATCATCAGATATGAGCAGAAAATGTGTGTTTCTAAAAATGGAGCAAACCAACTTTTGTTTGTCTCTATCCAGTAATTTTTGACCTTCTGGGCTTAAGGGCCTCATTGAGAGTCTGAACGAAGTTATGGAATGCTTCCCAGAGAGGCGCATTTGCATAGCCACACAATACGTTGAATATTAATAACCTCTACTCCAATGTTCTTGGCCCTATTAGAGAAACTAAAGCAGCATAACTAATAACCAACGATAGAAATCATTAACCAAATCCTTAACAGTGTGTAGGTTCTACCTAGATATCTGCTCAACTTTGAGCATCAGGGGCTCAAAAACTGACAACTTTATAAAAGTTCCTTTATTGTTTCTGATGAAATTAATTGGATCCTTCCTGACTGATAAATAAGGCAGTGGGTTTTGAGTCAGATAAACTTGAGTTAAAAATAAAATTTTTACTTTCAACCCTCAGAACCTTAGCTTATGTCACCTGTAACAGGAGTAGGGTTAACTATCCTCACAAAAGCCAAGTGAAAATAAAAGAAAACACACATGACATCATCAGCATATGACATAACATATGGCCTGCACTATAGCTATCTGACTTTATCAGCCATGCTACATCTCACGTTAAAAATAGAAGTGATGATTCTAAAACAAAGAGAAAACAGCAGCGACATGAGCTCAAGATGGGTTTACTTGAGCCACATAAGGCCCGAACACATCACAAAACAAACTGTGTGATCTATAGTGTCTATCCCTAATTTTCCAAGGCTTTTGGAGGTTGCTAATTCCTAAAGTTTTTAAATTCTCCTGTCAATAGAGTGAATTCTTGGCAGTGTGGAGAGTCAAGTGACCAAAATTGCTCTAATGAAGCAAAACAATGGAACATCCATTGTTAATTCTTCTAGAACACCTAAAAAGATCATTTATTTGAAAAATATTTTTACTTTATGTGTGTGAGTGTATTGTCTGAATGTGTGTAAGTGCATCCTTGTTACACAATGTTGGTGGATGTCAGAGAGGATATTAAATTCCCCTGGAACTGGAGTTAGGGATGGTTGTTTGCTGCTATATGGGTGCTGGGAATTGAACCCAGGTCCTTTGTAAGAACAGCCAGTGCTTGTAACTGATGAGCCATCTCTCCAGTCCCAAGTAAAGTGAAGACTGCCCAACATGGGGCATAAAATCATTGAAGATCATATAATACATATCCTGGGGAATAGTAGAAATTTGAAGATTTACTCTGATTGTTTGGACCACAATAAAAGATATCCTATCCTCAATTCCAGATTTTTTCCAGTTTTAGTGTTCACTGGAACCCACTATTGGCAAAAGAAAAGATAATAACTGCATGGGTAAAATTATCCAGGGAACAGAGAAAAGAAGCTAGACAAAGCAGGAGACTCGGAAGGACGGGGGAGATTTTCTGCCATTCCTAATAGTAACGTATCTTTGATTCAGTCAGTGACACAATGGCTGATAGCATGACTGAGGAGCACTAATGTCTAGAATTCAGGTCCAGAGAAAGAATCAGGTCAGTGAAAGCTCAGTGACATTTAACCATCTGTGAGGCCACAGTTGTTTCTTCCAGAAGCAACAGGGATGGACAGTGTGACATTGGTAATATTAATTGGGGAAAGAAGAAAAAAAGGTTAAATTTTAATTTATAGTCCTCTGTTTCACAAAGAACTTTACATATCTTACAAGAACACATGTAGTGAAATATACAGCTATATATTCAGACCAAAGGAAAATACAAATTAGAGTGGCATCTATGACAGAGGGGAAAGCATAAATGTTATATTATATACCAGTCAAGCATGGCTTCAGAGGGACCAAAATTCGAGTCTGAAATTTTGATTTTAAGTAAAGAAAACATCATTATATATTTTTAACATGTATAAGGACAGTGTGTACATGCATCGGTGTTACACAATGTCTGTGGAGGTCAGAGAGGACATTGAATTCCCCTGGAACTAGAGTTAGGGATGGTTTCTTCCAAAAGCAACTAATTACTTCAACTTTTGTTTAGAAGACATTAAAAGTACTCTTTCGAAGAGTCCCTAAATGCAGTCATAGGTTTTGTTCAATTATTTCTAGTAGCATTCTTTAACTCAAGATTTATACTTAATTTGATAACAACTTAATAACAGCAATTCTGTGATGTAAGGGAAGTAGAAGGAAGATGGTCAGTGTGACCCAAGGATGTAGCCCTGAGAGGCCCTAACTCAATCCAGAGCTAAGGCCTAGAGTAGACAGATGGCTGTTTATTGCCTTAGATGGGAGATTCTAAGGGAATCTGATGAAAGCCTACACACACACACACACACACACACACACACACACACACACACACACAAATAAATAAATAAATGCAGATGGTTTACAAATCCTTTTGAGTCCAGACTGGAAATATGAGATCTTAAATGTCTACAAGGAATTAATGTTATTATAAGGCCCTACTTCAGAGTATTTGAGCTTGGACCAGACCTCAGTTTGATTCCGGTTCTCCTCACTTGCTAGCTCTAGAGCTATAAGCAAGCTACTTAGCTTCACCAAAGCCCCAGTTTTCTCATCTACAACATGATGCCAGTAACATTGTTTACCTCATCTAGTAGAAGAGACATAACATAGTGAGGGCTTAATGAACAGTAACCAAGAGATATTTATTCAATTGACTTGTAATTAACTGAAGATAATATTAGTGGTACTTGGGAAACTGGGGTTCCCTATTGGATTATCATCTTATTAGTAAAAGAATTTAAATCAAATTCAGAAGGAAGCTCAAGGACAACTTAATTAGAATTTAAGAGAAACAACAGGACAAGGAAGCTGTAAGTAAATCTTGGCAGCTGCCAGAAGATGAGTTATGAAGAAGAGAGAAAGTTGTGTATTTCTGAGTTAGGGCCCAAGAAAGCTGGCAGGTTCGGTAACGATGGCTGGTAAGCAGCTGGCAGAAGGGGAAGAAGAGCTTCAGAGAACAAGCAAGGAAGCACAGAGTTGTCAGGGAAAGCATACTTAACTTTTGGCCATTGTCTGAAAAAGAGGTAGAGGAAAAGTTACACTTTTGAGTTAGAACTCAAAAGTAGAGAGGCTTGACAGTGCTATGTGCTGCCTTAAGGGGAAGTATAAATACATTATCTTATTAAGGGGACAATTCTTCCTCTCACCTCCTTAGCATGTCTACAAGTGAATTGGCCTTCCTATGCAGTGGTATCATGATTGATAGGCCCAGCTAGAGTAACTCTTGAGGAAACAGAAAATGGTATGTAATGTTCTAATCTATAGAATGTCATATCTGTACTCAGTGCCAGATGTAGAACTCAGATTCCATTCTTTTGACCAGATAGAAGTAAGCAACTTTCTTGTAATGGGCTTCAACAAAGTCCTAATATCTCCTCCAATTTTTCCATTTCTTTTTAAACCATTTTTTATTGAGTTTTGGGGATTCCTGTACAATACAATTTGATGGTATTTATTTATTTATTTCTGTTTTTTTTCATTTGTTTATTTTTTAAGGGATTCTACAAATAAGAGCACAGTTATTTTCAGATCACATTGATGTGGCTCAGTTTGCCATACAATTAGGTAATTGGTGCTAGCATCCACAGATGAGGGATACCATTCGTCATTTATTTTTTCTGGGACTGTGTTACTTCACTCAGCATATCTTCTAGGTCCAGCCATTTACCTGCAAAGTTCATGATGTTATCTTTCTTTACCACTGCATAGAACTCCATTGTGTAGATGTACCACATTTTCTCTATCCACTCATCAGCTGAGGGGCACTTGAGTTGGTTCCACCTCCATGCTATTGTGAAGCCATCTGCAATAAACCTGGCTGTGCATGTATCTCTGATGTAAGATGAGTCTTGTGGGTACATACCCAGGAGTGGTATGGCTGTGTCAGGTGGCAAGTTCATTTTGAGTCTTATAAGGGTTCTCCACACTGATTTCCATAGTGGCTGTACAAGTTTACATTCCTACCAGCAGTGGATGAGTGTTCCCCTTTCCCTACAACCTCTCCAGCACTTGGTATCATTTGTTTTCTTGATCCTAGTGAGTCTTATTGGAGTAAGATGATATCTTAAAGTGGTTTTAATTTGCATTTCCTTGATTATTAGTGACATTGAACACTTTTTAAGATGTTTCTCAGCCATCTCTAATTCTTCACTTGTGAAGTCTCTGTTCAGCTCTTTGCTCCATCTTTTGAGTGGGTCATTTATTTTCTTTCTCCTTTGTTTTTAGAGTAGTTTTGAGTAGTGGAAATCAATGCTTTGTCAGATGAAGGTTTCCTCCCACTCTGTGGGTTTTCTCTTCACTTCCTTGATTGTTTCTTTTGATATACAGAAGCTTTTGAGTTTAATGAGGTCCAATTTGTCAATTGTCGACCTTAATTCTTGTGCAGCTGCTGTCTGATTTAGGAAGTCTTTTACTATGCCTATGTCTTGTAGTCTGCTGCCAACTTTTTCTTCTATCGCCTTCAGAGTTTGGGGTTTCATGTTGAGGTCTTTAATCCATCTGGAGTTCACTTTTGTACAGGGCAAGAGGTGGGGGTTTAATTTCATTCTTCTACAAGTGCTGATCCAGTTTTGCCAACACCACTTGCTGAAGATGCTGTCTTTCCTCCATTGTGTCTTCTTGGCCCCCTTGTCAACTATGAGGTGGCTGAAATTGTTTGTGCTCAAGTTTGGATCTTCGGTTTTGTTCCATTGGTCAACAGGTCTGTTTTGTTCCAGTACCAAGCTGTTTTTTTATGACTATAGCCCTGTAGTATAGTTTGATGTCTGTTATAGAGATCTCCCTGTATTGCTCTTTTCAGTCAGGGTTATTTTGGCTATTTGGGGTCTTTTGTTTTTCCAAATGAAATTAAGGACTTTTCCTCCAAGCCTGTGAAGAAACTCTTGGGGATTTTAACTGGGATTGCATTAAATCTGTAGAAGAGTTTGGGTAGAATGGACATTTTTACTATATTAATTTTCCCAATCCATGAGCATGGGAGGTTTGTCCATCTTCTGATGTCTTCTTCAATTTTCTTCTTCAGGGGTTTAAAATTTTTGTTGTAGAGATCTTTGGTGTCTTTGTTTATATTTGTTACTAGGTATTTTATTCTTTTTGAGGCTATTGTGAGTGGGAAGGTTTCCTTGAATTCCTTCTCCAGTTGCTTGTTGTTGATGTAAAGAAAGGCTACTGATTTTTCCAGGTTAATTTTGTATCCTGCCACTTTACTGAAGCTGTTAATCTTTTCTAGGAGTTTTCTGGTGGAGTGTTTAGCATCCCTTAAGTAAACAATCATATCATCAGCAAAAAGGGATAAATTCACTTCCTCTTTTCCAATTAGTACTCCTTTAATTTCCTTTTCTTGGCTTATTGCCCTAGGAAGTGTTTCAAGCACTATATTGAAGAGGAGTGGTGACATGGGGCAGCCTTGCTGAGTTCCTATATTTAAAGGGAATGCTTCTAGCTGGGCGTGGTGGTGCATGCCTTTAATCCTAGCACTTGGGAGACAGAGACAGGTGGATCTTTGTGAGTTCAAGGCCAGCCTGGTCTACAAAGTGAGTTCCAGGACAGCTGGGGCTACAGGGAGACCCTGTCTCAAAAAGACAAAAAAAAAAAAACCTTAAACAAGTAGTTACACAATAAATTATGTATGGTCAGTGTGACCCAAGAATGGGTTACTGTTGTTTCCCCATTTAGGATGATATTGGCTGTGGGTTTCCTGTATATGACTTTGATTACATTGAGGAATGATCCCTCCAATCCAATTCCCTCTAGGACTTTAAGCATGAAGGGATGCTGGATTTTGTCAAAGGCTTTTTCCACGTCAATTGAGATGATCATGTGGTTTTTGTCTTTTGGTCCATTTATATGTTTGCTGATATTTATTGATTTTCATATGTTGAACCATCCTTGCATCTCTGGTATGAATCCAACTTGGTCATGATGGATGATCTTCTTGATGTGGGTCTGTGTGTGATTTACAAGTAAATTTGATGGTATTTAGATACCTGTCCCTATCTGCGCCTCCCTTTACTGCCCCTACCCAATTTAATGTAATATATGTAAAATACTGCCTATGGAATCTAATTTGTTACCCAAAGTCCAGTGTGGGTCCATCCACTGGAGCATGGTGTAACTCATCAAGCGTTCCCTCCTTGAAATGATTATTTCTCCTCCTCCCAGCAGCCATCAATTTGCAAAATTTCCTTGGGTTAGGTTGGAATTTTTTACCCATCTTCCCATGTCTACACTGGGAATTTATCTGGATTGAGCTTGCAGAGGACTTGTGCATACTATTGCTATTGCTTCTTTTTTAAATTTTTTATTTATTTTTGTATGCGTATGAATGTACTGTCTGCATGCGTGTCGTGCAATGCCGCGGAGGTCAGAAGAGGGTCTCAGATTCCCCTGGAACTGGAGTTCTCCTGGAATTCGAGTTACAGATGGTTCTTAGCCATCATGTGGGTGCTGAGGATCGAACCCAGGTCCTCTGCAAGAGCAGTCGGCTTCTTTAATATCTTAACTTTCAAAGATATAAGGAAATAATTATTAGTTAGGGCACTATAACAGAATGAAACAACACCACAAAGCCTTCAATGACTAACACTTTTTTGTCGATTATTTAGCTTTACACGGATGGATCTTGTGCTCCTCATCCCTGTAAAGACTTATCTCAAGTTAATGGATTTCTTTTATTCATATTGAATTCTCTAGGAAGTGGCTACATTGTAGTGGGTTTTGAATAGAATGGAAGTCATAGATTTTAAACCCTAGGTTTAATATGACAATGTTCTCTTTGGGCTGTGTACACTTGAGCATGAAAATTTGAAATCTACCCTCTTCAAAAGATTAATATACTAACTCAGGCTTAGCCAACAGAATGCTTTCTACATGTGGAGTCAAAATTTTTCTTTGGAAAGAATGTTGGCTTTTATTTTCTTTCATTTTTATTTGTTGATCTATTTTTATTTTATGTGTATGCATATTTTATCTGCATGTATGTAAGTGTACCCATGTTGTGCAATGCCTATGAAGGCCAGAGGAGGGTGTGGGATTCCCTAGAACTTGAGTTATGGATGATTGTTAGCTACCATAAGGATGCTGGGAAGTGAACCTGGGTGCTTAGAAGAGCAGTCGGCGCTCTCATCTTCAGAGCCATCTCTCCAGCCCATATTTGCTTTTCTTAAATAGTTATACTAATCAGTTAACAGACTAAATCTTGGTGCCATATAACACAAATCTTGAAATATTTTAAGTTTGGTGTCATAAACTGAGAACATTGCTGAGAGCTTATAAAAAAGTCAGGGAGAACCCCAAAACAGTTTCATTAAATGTCTGGTCTGAACATGTATTAGAAAATCTTACCCATGATATTGGCATCTTTCTGCTGTCCCAACTTTGCCCAAGAATTTCAAACATTTACTATCAGCCAAGACTAATCATCCAAGCCTAAACTTATGTTTAACTTCTGACTCCTCAGCTATCTCAAAGTCAAGGTCTGAAGTGAAGCTCATTACACATTTAACCTGACTCTCTTCTCAGTATTGATTAATGTGAGTTTCATCTGTGTGTACCTGGTGGAGACACCAGACATTCTGGGGAATCCCTTGAATGAGTCCATCCCTGGCCTGCCTTCATTTCCTCTCAATACAGCCTCTCACTGCCCCATGTCTAATATCTGCTAATATCTATCAAAAATCACTGCCTAATTCTCCTAGCTACTGACCTAGTTTCCACTCCTGCCTAGACACAGCCCATTCCCGGCACCCTGAGCTGGAGAGCCATTTGAACATTTCTAAGTATAACATCTCATTGCTTGAAGTTCAATTACATTAACAAATAGAACCCATGTCTTTGGCTAATATGGCCAAAAGATACCTGCCTTATATTTATTTACTGTTCATTTACATATATGTGATTGTGCATGTTCATGTGTGTGTGAATGCATCTATGTTTGTAGAATTGTGTGCATAGCATGTGGAGGCCAGACTACAACCTTGTATTTTGTTTCTTTGGAGCTGTCCATTTTTTTTTAAACAAGGTCTCTTACTGGCTTGTAACTTGCAAAGTAGGCTAGACTGTCCACCCAAGTGGTGTAAACACACGCCATCACACATGTTTTTTCTTTTTATATAACATGGGTTTGGGAATTCAAATTCAGATCCTTGTGCTTGGGAGGTAAGCATTTTACTGACTGAGCTATCTTCCTAGCTGTTTGTTTGTTTTTATATTTATTGCAGTGCTGAGAAATTAAACTTAGAGCTTTGCATGTTAAGGCAGTGCTTTAGCACTGAATTACATCCCTAACATGACCTGGGCATCTGAACATTTCTTTGGACTCATTTCTAGAACTTTCTATGTTTTGCCGCATTAACTTCATTCAAGTTTCTCTGAAATCAGCTGCTTCTGACCTTGATTGAGCCTTTCACAGACAGACAGACAGACAGACACACACACACACACACACACACACACACACACAAATTTTTGTTCTACTCTAAAACTTCTTCAGCACTCACTGCTTAAGAAAACCCCTCCTCATCCATGCTGAAAGATGATCTCTGTCATGGCTTTGTGTTTGCCCTTTCTAATGTGTATTGTGATTTAATTTATTGTGTATCTACTTGTTTAAGGTTTATCCCTCTGCTTGTCATAAAGTCTGTGAAAAATGACTGACACCTTTCTTTTTCACATTATATACCCAACGTCTGCTATAGTCCTTTGTGCATATTAGGTATTGAATTAATAAGTGAATTAAATAATAAGTGTGAAGGACCATGGAGCTATGATAACACCATCCATATGGTAGGTATTTAATAAAATAAATACTTCTGAAGCATTATGTCAGTTTATTCAAATTTTGATAACCATGGGGCCCCTGGCTGGGAACATAGTTTAGTGGTAGATTGCGTGCCAGCTCAGTGCATGGCTCTACATTCACTTTACAGTTTTTTATTTTTCATTTATTTTTTTCATTTATTTTTTTTAATTGATGCTTTGTGTATTTCATACATAATTTTCCAATTCAGTTCAGCCATATTTGCCCTTCCCTTCCTCCCACCAAAAGGACTTAGATGTAAGCCTTTGGGGATTTTTTTGTGGGCTAGCCTTAATCAAATTGAGATAGCAAATAGTACATTTCCCATCTACCTCTGTGCCATGGATGTCTGTTTTTCCAAGCCTATGAAGATCTCTTACTCTCAATTTGCTTTTTCTTAAGGACATATGAGAAGTCTCTGTGGTATAATATGGAACATTCCAGGGCCTTGAAAAAAGCAGATGACAACTGATTGCATGCTTCTCTGACTCCTATTTTACCTTCTAGGCTTGGTCTCTTAAGAGACAGCTGCAGCAGAGCAATGGGACAACTACCTTCTTCAAGAGAAATTCATTTTCGGTGCTTCGGATTACAGACTGATTATCATCCATGAAGAGATCAGTCTTCTGTCTCAGCAGTGCTCTCCTGTGAAGTGGAACAGCCAGACACGTATGGGTGGGAGCAGAATGAGAGGGCTCCCTGGAGAGTTAGCTACTCCTGGAATCAATTGCATAGTGCAAGAGGAGAATTACTGGGGCTGGAGCAATGATGCAGCATTAAAAGGATTGGCTGCTCTTGCAGAAGATCCTTGTTCAGTCCCCTGAAACCACATGGTAGCTAATAATCATCAGTAGCTCCAGGTCCAAGGGATTTGATGACTACTTTTGTCCTCTGCAGGGACTTCATGACACAGGTGCATATATGTAGGCAAAACATTTATACACATAAAATAAAAATAAATTAAAAAATTAATTTTTTAATTATTGGGAAACAATATTTAGAAGGTTGAGGGTAGGAGGGAGCATCTGCTGTCAGCCTCCCCTTAAGGCTAACAAGGCTTCTGCTACAAGGTCCAAAAGAAAATGACCTTGGAGCTAAGGGGTGTGAGGGATTGCTTCCAGAAGAACACAAGATAAAACATGAGTAAATTATGTTTTATGAACAAAATTGTCTGAATTTATGTTCCTTTTTGTGGTTTCCCTTTTTATCATCTTCGAGGTTTAAGCGCAGTTGATGTAAATGCCCAAGCTCTGTGTCAGCTCTGGTACTGGGAACATTTGAGAACAGTTTTGTCCCACATTTGCACTTGGAACTGGATATGAACATTGTCTTCTACTCGTGGTTCCTCTTGTCCCTCTCTCTGGGCCCATGTGATGGCAGGAGGATTTATTAAGAGGTGAAGCTGGTGGCCTCTACCCATTGAATAATATTCTGTTCACTTCAACTTCAGAATATAGTCGACTTGTTTAAAACAGATTCTAGTCTCCTTACAGGAATAGCTTCTAAGTATTTTTGACAGTGAGATTTCATGTTTTTCCACAGTCTTCAAATTTCTCCCTAATGAGATTGCTGTTTTCTGAAATTCAGAGTTTTAAGTAGTATTTGCTTAAATGCCTACTGAGTTCTGAGTTTAGGAACAAATGGGCTTTCTTGGAGGGGGCAGAAAGTGATTACTGTTGAAAATTCCTTCTCAGACATGTATCTTAAAATTTTTGTATTGAAATATATAGAGAATCAAGCCCCTGTCAGACCCTCTGCTAGAAGTTATACAGAAAAGAACATACACAATCATGTGTTCCAAGAACACTCATTACAACCTGTTTTTCACATTTATTTATCAACTGCTGTGGTTGGAATGAGGCCCACTATTCCCAATTGTTGCAAATGTAACCTCCAAGACAATGTCAATGGCATGTTAAAAATGGCCCTTTAAGAGCTGATTGGGTCATGAGGGCTCTGCTCTCACAAATAGTTGAAGTCTGACAGTCACTATGGGAGTGGTATTGCTATTAAAGCGAGTTCTTTTTCCCTCATGCAACTGAGGTCCATGAATACAAAAGGTCCCAAATGGCCAAAGCATGGAGAATAAGAATCTACAGACAGTGTGTATCCTTGGACAGGACTTCTATATTAAACTCCACACACCCAGGGCTCAGGGACAATTGTGAAGGAGGAGCTGGAAAGATTGTAAGAGCCAGGGAGGAAATGTATGACCTTATGGAAATAGAATCCTACAGGCTCCAGGAACCTTGCTCACATGAACCTATAGCAATGATTTCAGCATGCACAGACTTATCCAAACTCAAGCAGACAAAACACCAGCACAGGACTGTGAAAATGGGCAACAAGCCCCAATCTTAGTTGAAGAATTAGTCATGGCTACTGGGTGAAGAAGAGCTGATCTTCTTAAAGGGAGGGACTGAGATAGGCTGACTGGACGCCATTGGATGAGCATGCACTGAGTGATGTCTGAGGACACTAACTTGACATAATAGGCCTTAACACTAAAAAAAAAAAAAAAAGCTGGGTGTGGTAGCACATGCTTTTAATTCTAGCACCTAGGAGGCAGAGGCAGGCAGATCTCTGTGAATTCAAGGCCAGTGTGGTCTACAGAGTGAGTTCCAGGACAGCTGGGGCTACAGGGAGACCCTGTCTCAAAAACACACACACAAAAATAGGCCTTAACAAAAATGATACAATGTATGAATTCCAGTCAGGGGGGATATGGGAGGGTGTCAATGGAGAAGGGGGTAGAAAGATGATTAAGACCGATTAAGATGTTCTGTATGAAATATACAAAATTCAATTTAAAATATCAAAAAACTTTGAGTTCTCTCTTGAAATTTGTTCTGTTTTCCCATGTGATGTTCTTCACCAACTTACAATGCAGCAAGACCTTCAACCAGATGTTGGTGCATTTTGGACTTCCCAGACTTCAGACATTGAGCTAAGCAAACTACTATTTTTTACAAATGGCTTGTGGTGATTAGTTTTCATGGTCAATGCGACACAATCTTGAATCACCTAAGAGAGTCTCAAAGAGGGGCTGGCTAGATGAGGTTGGCCTGTGGGCATGTAGGGGGACAATTATCTTGATTTCGTTAAACAGGGAGGAAGACCTGCCCACTGTAGGTGGCACCGTTCCCTGGGCCAGGGATTCTGGACTGTATGGGAGGGCGTGAGCATGTGCCTTCCTTCACTGCTTTCTACTCTCAGATGTGGTATGGTAGCAGCTTCAAGTTCTCTACCTGGACTTCTCTGCGTGTATGAACTGTAACCTGGAATGGTGAAACAAACTTTTCTCCACTAAGTTGCTTTTGTCAGGTTATTTTATCACAGCAACAGGAAATGAAACCAAGCACTTTATTGTGTTATGAAGTTATAGTAATAAAAAATGGACTAACATCATCATACCAGAGATGGATAATGAAGATCTAGTAGCTGGGGCCTGGAAAGATGGCTCAGTAGTTAAGAACACTGGCTGCTCTTGTAGAGGACCTGGGCTTAGTTCTCAGCACTAACATGGCAGCAAGCCAACATCCATAATTCTAGATCCAAGTGACCTGATGATGTCTTCTGGCCTCTGTGGGCATTTCATACCATAGGTGCACTTACATGCATGCAGACAAAACACACACATAAAAGAAAAATAAATAAAATTAAAATCCAGCATTTTTCAGATTTTATAATAACATAGCCAAATAGTAAAGTTTAATTATATTTAGTATTATACTCTTTTCTCACATAAATGATAATCTGTTCCTTATATTTCCTCATCTTTCTTAATTTAAAGAGACTTTCCTATGAGAGCATGTACATGAGAGAAATGACATGATATTCATGTATGAAATGTCATAATGAAACCATTATTTTGTATGCTACTAGAAAAATTGATAAAATAAGACTCCTGTAATCCTATCTCATTATCGAAGCTTTTGTGTACGGTAAAATATTATCATTCCCATTTGTGATAATTATAATTGTAACTAATTATAATTGCATAATAGTCTGAAAGCATTCCATTCGGAAGCAAGGTACATTTCTTATTTTGTCATTGAAGAATACAAGCTGTGACAAATTATGGCTAAGCAGGAATTATAAGAGATAAGATACTTCAATCCTGATTCTAACTTTAAAGATTTAGTAACTTGCTTGACTTCCGGAGACGAGAGACTAGAATTCTGGAATTATGGATCTCAGCTTGTCCTTTCATTTCATTTTGGGAGAATTCCCCTATATGAACTCCTGCTTTTCCCTGAACATCTCAGAATAACTTAGTGCTCATTCCCAAGCTTCATTTGAGTTGAGTAAGGGAGTAGAAAGCCATACCCAATTGCCAGTCACAAACACTGCAGTTCTCACAGGAGCATCCACCAACCTCAGGTTGTTGATAGTATAGTGGGAATTACTGAGACTAGCAGAGGGGCAAGACAGTAGCTTCTCCAAGGACGATTCTATGGAAGAAGTTGTCATGTTGCTCCTAGGTTTTCCAAATATGATTCTTGGGTTATTCTGGAGCAAATGTGACCTATTTAAAATTCTTGGGCTTGCCAGGGAGGAGCCTTCAAACACTTCCTTAAGGAAAAAATGACATCTTTTAGAAAAAAAAAAAAAAAAATCCTCCAACTCAGGTGATATGTGTACGTACATTTGTATATATTTATTTTTTTTTATTTTTATTTTTATTTTTTGGTCTTTTTTGAGACAGGGTCTTCCTGTAGCCCCAGCTGTCCTGGAACTTGCTCTGTAGAC
Organism: Rhizomys pruinosus; assembly: GCA_009823505.1. Lineage (NCBI taxonomy): Eukaryota > Metazoa > Chordata > Mammalia > Rodentia > Spalacidae > Rhizomys > Rhizomys pruinosus. Next base: position 792,564 of record VZQC01001376.1, read on the forward strand.
CAGGCTGGCCTTGAACTCACAAAGATCCACCATATTTATGTATGTATATATTTATGTATGTGTGTATATATAGAAGCAATAAAAATATTTTATTGAAAAAATTCTTTAAGAAATTTAATTTCTACTTTAATTTGTATAAACCTTAAAACCTTTACTGGCCTACAGTTACAGTTTCTTTTAATAGGGCAACTTAGGATGAGAGCCAGAGAATTTTTAGTGAACAAGCTTTATTTCTTTTGTGATTATTCATCCTTAATGTTCTTATTAAGTCATAAAGACGGTCTTTATCAAAATTACAACCTCAGGATTGACAATGTGGCTAGCAAGGGGCTACTGTTTATTTAGAAAATGTCGCTGTTGTTGATTCATTGATTAAATGCATGCTGCGCTGATATGTGCGGAACAGAGGAAAAGGTGGACATATACGAGGAAAAGCAGGTAGGGGGTAATGTGAATTTGAGAACTAAATGTCACTTATTCATTCAACAAGTAATTATTAAGCTCCTATTAAATGCCATTAATTAAATGTGATGGATGAGGGAGAGGGAAGAGATAAAGACAAGGGCAAGGTATCTAGACTGAGCTGTGACCACTACTGAGATCAGAGAACAAGAAAGAAGAGCAGACTTGGGAGAAGAGTGCTGCTTTACAGCTGGTAGTTGGGTCCCATTTGGCTTAGTTGGGTAGAGATCATAGTAGGATATACAGATTTAGAACGTAGAAGTGACATAAGGGCTAGAGGCTGAGATCTGGAAGACTGAGCACATCGAAGCTTCAGTGCTGGGAGTGGATGTGCTCACCTGTGGGCAGCTAGCATAGCAGTTCCCAGGGAGTGGCCAGGAACATGTGAGGGTGCCCCAGGACTTTCCAGGATCCCAGGAGGAAAATGACTTCTGTAAGTTACACAAGAACAACGTTTGACATTTTCACTTCCACTCTCACACAAGTGCACACTGAAGGTTTTCGGAGGCTACAAGTTTGGTAGTACTACCTTTGCTTTGAAGACTAATGGAATGCGTTCTAGAATATCCCTGTGTTTTCAGACTTTCTCAATATTAATTTCCAGTGTCATAAACACTGACAGATAGAACCCACTAAGCACAAGTTCTTTAGGGTTCTCAAACTTTCTGCAAGAGTGTCATGCTATCAGAAAGTCCGAGAGTCAGGGAGGGTGCTAGAGAAATTAGCTTCTACAGGAAGCATGGTTACCGGAGGTTTGAGGGCAACAAGGACATAATCCTAGCTACACGGATGGAAAGGTGTTTTGGTTATAGCCCTTAGGATGTGTTAAGAGGGGGATAATGTAAAGTGACAGGTATGATTTAATTGGTAATTATGACAACTGAAGTATGAAATTACTCAGAGATCAGACTATGGAAACAGCAGCAGGAATGACAATGACTAGACAAAAGAAATGTAACTGTGGTTTGATAACTGAGCAAGTGTGTGTTACTGCTGAAGAGGTGAAAGGAGAAAAGACAACAGGAGCTAGAACAATGCAACTAGAAGAAAGGTGCGGCTGTTGGTACATTTCGGCCACAGGAAAAATAAAACCTGATGTTCAATAAAGATCCATCAGGTAAACATTACTGCATGGAAATAAAATGAGTCACAGATGCAACCTAAAATTTTAGTTCATTGCACTAAACATAGATTAAATTAATTTTGATATTTTATTTAACCTGGCATACAAAGTATCACTTCAACATGCAATATAAAAATTATTAATGAGTACCTAAAATTGTTTTTGTGGGGGGGGTCTTTGAAATGCACTGTGGTTTTCACTTGTATAGGGATTATCAATAAGCTGTCACATGTCAAGTACTCAACAGCCATGAATGCCTTCTACCTTTTCACAGTGGCTTTCAGTCAATTCTTAACTTGAGTCAAGATCATCAGAAGCCTAATGTTGTTTTTGCCCAAGGTTATAATAACTTTGTCCTTTTTGATTTGCTTTCCCAGAAAGTGATGGATTTGTACTGAGTCATCTACTCTCTTACCTCGGGTGACCTGACTGGGGAAGGCTGTCGTTACAGGTCCACTCCAATGAAATGATATAAGTGCTGTTGATTTGCGTCCTTGGAACAGAGTATCTGACTTGCCTTTCACAAGGTCAGTATTGAATGTACCCTATCAGCACAGTACATGGATGTTGGTCAGTGGAAGTTAAAGCAAAGTTTGATTGATAGGTAAAGACCATAACCAAAGTATTAGGAGGGTATGAAAATTAGTGAGTGGAGCCACTGTAGAAGGAAGGGGAAAAGAAAACAACAACAGGAAATAAATCTAAAGTTTTCAACTGTAGCAGTTGAGCTGAAACATTGCTTGGCATTCCTTTGACTATTGTGTCTCCAGAAAGGTTGCTTTCTTTCTTCTTTATAGAGCCTGTGCTGCCTCAGCTGGTTCACTCACTGAAGATGAACCTTGAAGAATCTCAGTGAGGTTATAAAACATGGAGTATTCTATGCAATGTCAATTAATAATTAAAAAAGCAATAGAAGCAAAGCAAACTTGTCTCAGTTGAGAGTTTCAGAGATTAACATATGAGAGGAGTGTGGATAACCATGTCTACAAGCCTGTGGGGTCATAAGAGTCCAGAGAAAGAAAACTGCAGTAAAAAGGAGAGATTAGACCCTGACAGTACATAGCAAGTTGCTGTCATGTGCCTCCTCACCATATGCTCATTTCATGACAAGTTCACGTTCCAAGAAGAAATGGCAAATTAAGATACATAGCCCTGGAGTTTCTGGAAAGGATAATAATAAGAAATGTGTATGATAAAAATTCCTGAACCCGAATAAATGGGCTTCTTCAAGTTTAGTTGTAAAACCCATTTGTCTGCCTTGTTAATTGAGAATCGTAGTCTTACAAATGTTTCATATCTATATTTAAATTCCTTATACAGTGCTTCCCTTGGTTATATGATTTACTCCAAGTCCATTGAAATGAGAGGTTATGCACCCCTTGATTATTTGTTTTTGTTGTTTCCTTTTGGTTATGAGAATTCAGGAGTTGTGACAGCATGTTGCTATAGCAATGGATATGTACAACTAGATGATTAAGGAAGGGGGATGCTAAATCCCGGGAAACACATTTGCATCTAAATTTCTTTCTAGTGAAATTTAAGTCTTGGGTGTAAAATATTTTCTGTTATGTACAAATATATGAAAGATGTGTTTATCACATGAATTATGCATTTCCATTGTTTATATTAAATTAGAGGAACAGCTAAGTATTCTATAAAGAATATTTTATTAATAACCATGCATTTAACCTGGGTGTGCTGGTGTGTGCTTACAGTGCCAGAATCCAGGAGCTGGAAGCAAGAGGGTAAACTCAAGGTAAGCCATGCTACACCTTGAGCTCAAGGCCAGCCTGGGCTTCAAGTCTCAAAAACAAACAAACAACAAATAAACAAACAAACAAGTAAATTTAAAAAGACACCAGGGGCTCAGAGAGATGGATCAGTGGTTTAGAGCACTGACAGCTTTTGCAGAGGACCCAGGTTCAATTCCCATCACCCACATGGCAGCTACCAACCATCTGTAACTCCAGTTCTTCAGCTCTTCTGGCTTCTGTGGGCATTGCATAACACAGGTGATCTTAGATATATGCAAATAAAACACTCATACACATAAAATTAATAAAATATTAAAATATAAAGACATTGGATTAGGGGTGTGGTACCACCTGGCTTTAATCCCAGCACTCAGGAGGCAGAGGCAAGGAGAGCTCTGTAAAATCAAAGCTGGCTTGGTCTACATAGTGAGTTCTAGACCAGCTAGAGCTACAGAGAGAACCTGTGTCAAAAACAAAACAAAACAAACAAGATATTGGATGAAAGCTGGATTTTTCCATAAAGGTGTGCTTATGTGTGCATGTGTATGTAAATGCATATGTGTGTTTGCAGTCAATATTTAACTTGGGAAAAATCATAATGTTAATTACCTTTCTTGGTTTCTATGAAGACAACGTTAAAGTCCCTAATACATTAGAAGTATTCATTATTATTAAACTTATAATTTGCCAGCTTTGTGGATTCGATACATTGAAAATGGTTGCAAATTAAAAACCTAAATTATGCCCAGCATGGTGGCGCATGCCTTTAATCCCAGCATTCGGGAGGCAGAGGCAGGCGGATCTCTGTGAGTTCAAGGCTGGCCTGGTCTACAGAGCGAGCTGTAGGCCTGCTGGGACTAAAGGGAGACCCTTTCTCAAAAATACCCAAAACACCCTTAAATTATTTCTAAAGATTAAAAAAAATTTTTAGGTTATGTGTACATGTTTGTATCTATGTGTGAATATGTAAATATGAATGCAGGTGCCCTCAGAGTCTAGAAGAGGGGTCGGGTCCCTTGGACCTGGAGTTAGAGGTAGTTTTGAGGTATTCCACCTGGATACTGGGAACTGAACTCAAGTCCTTTGCAAGAATAGTATTATCTTTTAGCCACTGAGCCATGTCTCCAGCCCAAGAACTTAAATTTTTGATGTATTAACTATTGGATTGTATCACAGAACTTTGCAGCAAATAAATAATTATGATTGAACATATATGTAATAGAAAGATAACTATCTTTTAGCCTTATTTTTTTTAAATACTGTTTTTTTTTTTGTCTTTTTGAGACAGGGTCTTCCTTTAGTAGAAGCTGGCCTGCAGCTCACTATGTAGACCAGGCTGGCCTTGAACTCACAGAGATCCACCTGTCTCTGCCTCCCGAGTGCTGGGATTAAAGGCGTAAAACAAGGTAAGCATCTTCACTATGAAATGAGAGTTCTTTAAGTCAGTACTGTCCAAAGGAGACAGAATATGAGCCACATATCTAATAAGGAATTTTCCGTAAACATAATAAAGTCACTTTGGGGTTGGAGAGTTGGCTTAGTGGGAAAGAAGGTTTGCTATGCAAGCATGAGAGTGAGAGTTCAGAACTTGCACACCCAATGACCTAAAATCCTCCTGGGAAGGGCCGTGCCTATTAAAGTTTCTGCCATGTCCCAGTAGTAGCACAAGGAACACTTTCCAAATCTTGGCACATACTAAAAAGTAAAAAGAGATAAGTGAAATTAATTTCAATGATATATTATGATGTATTGCTAGAATATACGATAGAATAAGTTCTTATAAATGTATCACTAGATAAGTTCTTCATTGTGGAACTATTACAGAATGTATTTATAGAGTTTATAGGAGACATGGTATAGCCTTAGCTCCTAGGCTACAAACCTGCACAACAGGTTTCTGTACTAAATACTGTAGATACCTATATCACAATGGCAAGTGGTTCTATTATATCTTTTAAAGAAATTCTTATTTTTATTTTATATTGCGTTGCCTGTATGTATGTAAGCGCACCCGAGGCATGCAATGCCTGCAGAGGTCAGAAGAGGATATTGGTTCCCCTGAAACTGGAGTTACCAACCACTGTTAGCTGCCATGTGTGTGCTGGGAATTAAACCTCTACAAGAATAGCCAGTATCTTAAGCACTGAGCCATCTTCTCCCCTTAAATATAGAAAAGTTACAGTAGAACACAATTTGATAAATTTATGATAAAGTACATAGGGCTTTCATCATGAACAAAGTATGTGAGACAGGGGGTTGATCAGGAGAGTTATGAGTGAGTGGTGAGTGACTGGAAGTGTAGAATCTTATTGTGCACTTCTTTATACGTGGTGTACACCGAGTTTATTTTTCTTTCTTTACTAATAAATTCATTTTAGTTAATAATAACTTTTCTCTATTTTAATTTTTGGAGATTTCTAGACTTTATTGAAATATCATTTACTTAAAGCATAGACACATTGTACAGCTCTAAGGTCATGCTTCTTTCTTTATATACCTATTCTGTAAGCTTTAATATACATAATATTTTTTTACTTAAACATATTTTTATTACATGTACTTATTTATTGGGAGAGTGGCACTGTTTGGCATAGCTTATGTGTAGAAGTCAGAGGATAACTTTGAGGAGGTTCTCTTTTCTATCATGTTGGTCTTAGGGATGGAACTCAGACTTGGTAGCAAATGCCTTTACCTGATGAACCATCTCATCAACTCATTTTACTTTTTTTTAAAATTTACTTATTTATTTTTTTTATGTGTATGAATATCTGCATGTAGGTTGGTGCACCCGTGTCATGCAATGCTGTGGAGGTCAGAAGAGGGTGGATTCCCCTGGAACTGGAGCTAAAGATGTCTCTCAGCCACCATGTGGGTGCTAGGGATTGAACCTGGGTCCTCTGCAAGAGCAGTCGGTGCTCTTAACTGCTAGGCCATCTCTCCAGCCCCATTTCATTTTACTTTTCAAGCTTTCTCAGTGTTGTTAAAACTATGACATAGGCCTAAATGGGGTCGAGATCATCAATGTCAATGTTTCCATTTCAAACACAGTTAGTTCCCAAGGAAGGTCATGATCAATCACACGTGGAGCTGTCATCTTCTCTTATTAAAATGCCTTCTTCTGGCTTCCTCCCACAGAACTGCCTGAAGCAGTGAACTCGCATGCATATATAGATATATTTAAGTAAAAAGAAGGCACTCTGAAAATAAAAGAATTATACAGTAAATACATAAACCAGTAGCAATCATTTATTGTTATTAATAGTATATATAACATAATAGTATATGCTGTTCTTTTAAGCAACTGGCAGTGCAGTGGATTTGCTTACACTAGTATCTCATCAAAAGTATGAGTCTTGGGGCTGGTGAGATGGCTCAGCGGGTAAAGATACTTGCTGCCAAGGCTGAATGCAATCCCTGGGACTTATGGTGGAAGGAGAGAACTGAATCCTAAAAGTTGTCCTCTGGCCTTCACATGCACATTGTGGTAGGTACACCCCATACATACATACCCCCACAAATAAATGAATGTAATAAAAATCTTTTAAAGCATATGTCTTGCATTGTGCTATGATTTTCTGATGGATATGCTGTCACTAGGCAACAGGAAAACTTTAGTTCTGTTATAATCTTACTTCTGCGTTTAATCCAATTGTCCAAATGTTATAGTTTTGACTTATAAATTATGATAATATTTATGCTGTATCTTACCATCTTGCTTTTCCACTATCTTTGATATGTTTAGTGTATTTACTTATTTTGTCTGGACACTTTGTTTTTTTTTTTAATTTTTTTTATTTATTTATTTATTTTTTTTTTTTTATGAAAGAAAGAGTTTAGTTGAGCTTACAATTGACGGTTCCAGGGAATCAGAGTCCATTGTGGCAGGAAGCATGGTGGCCCGGGCAGGAGCAGCAAGCCAAGGGTCACATCTCTCAATGAGCACAGGAAGCAGAGAGCTAGAAATTTTTTTAAATTTATTTTCGTATGTGTATGAATGTACTGTCTGCAGTAGGTTTGTGCACTCCTGTCCTGCAATGCCCGACAGGTCAGAAGAGGGCGTTGGATTCCCCTGGAACTGGAGTTAAAGACGGTTCTCAACTGCCATGTGGGTGCGGGGAATCGAACCTGGGTCCTCTGCAAGAGCACTCTTAACCGCTAGGCCATCTCTCTGGCCCCATTGTCCGGACACTTTGTAAGCCTTTAACATCCACCCCTGGTTCCTGGAGACAATATTGACAAAGCACCATCAGATGAAGAGGAAAGCATTGAGTTTGTTTATAGAGTATTGGAACACTTCAGCATCATACTTCTTGGGATAATAACTTTGCTTTCTTAGAAAACAGGAGCATTCCACCTTGCAGGGAACATTGCTTCCGGTATTCCGACAAATATTTGGAAAGTAAATACCTCACATTCTCTAGGGTCTATGCTTTATCAGTGATCTAGAATTGACTTTTAGATCTTCCTGGTTCTGAGAAACAGGAAGGCATACAGCTCCATTCACTTTAGAAAGTAGACCCAGAGTTCTGTCTCACCATCTAGCTGCTGGCCAAACCAGGGTCAGCCAGGCTGGCCAAAATATATCACGTCCTGGCATTTTCCGGCCTATTTTAAGAGAATCTGCTTTGTGACTGTTTGTTTGGAGGGGCTTGGACTAGTCCCATGTCCCCAATTATTATTATTATTATTATTATTATTATTATCTGGATCTAGGAAGAAATGAAGGCAAAATCTTTTTATACCCAGGAATGTTTTGATTCATGCACCCTGGTGCTGGAGAAGTTCCTGGGACTGTCAGACAAGTGCCTCCAACAGTGCTATCCTCTGATAATAAAGTTGTTTTACCACAGGGCTTTTCTTAGCCTTAGGACACTTGTTATTTAGTACTGAGTTAGGCTCAGAAGTAATCTCTTACTCTGAAGCAATTAATTTATATGACTCAATCACTTTACGAGGAACCCTCTAACATCAGTAATAACACCCGCATTATATTCTTGGTTTTCTCTGTTATTCAGGTGAAAATATTCCCATCCCCTCTTATGTGTAGGTCACATGGAGGAATTCGGGGTAGCTTATTTCTATTCATTGGTAATGTTGCCCTTATATTTTGGATCACGATCTAGATGGGAAGTGCGGCCTTCTGACAGTAAGTCTCTGGGGATATAAAACAATACTCAAAAGAGTTTCAATGATTTTTGGACAATTCTCCTCTTGTGTATATCTTCCCTTCCCCATAATTACTAAAGCTGTATTCTAAAGGTCCTTTAGTTCTACTATTGTAGCTAGGCACGTTACGTAGCACAGGTGGCTCAGTTTTGGACTGTAGTTTTTAGGGTCTGGGGTTCCTGGAGTTTGGGAAAGCCAAGCTATTTAGGTCCAGAAGGCCATGGGATAGTTGGTCTTTTCTACCGATCGGCAGAGAGGGCGCACTTCCATAGGCCCTGTGCTGGGAAGAGGTGGTGGGACAGGCCTCCAGGAACACCCAGGACTATCTCTTATGGCGCAGTCTAGTTACTTTTAGGGACACTGCACGAATAAAGGAATGTCGAAAGACCTAGAAAGACAAAGATTACAGGAGAAAGCAAGGGTTGCATTCTAAGTTTTCCCAAAGTCCCCGCAGGGCATGTCCTCTTTCCCCCACCCACCTCAGCAGGCAGAGTCTAGTCTTGGGGACCCTCGCTTCGCTCAGGGGTGGTGTTACTGCCTCTCCACCCACCCTCCCAGGGTCGCCGGCCCGCACATGCTGGCGGGCGGGCGGGCGGTTGGCTGGAGGCGGTGGCTGCGGAGGCGCTGCAGAGGCGGGCCCGTGTCCTCCCCCTCGAGCCCGCGGGGCCAGTGGCAGGAGCGGCTCGCCGCCAGCCGCGGGGGGCGTGGGATGGGGGAGGCGGCGGAGGGGAGCGCCCGCCGCCACTAGAGCCAACCGCGCACTTCCGAAGCGTGTCGCGGCTGCGCTCCCCTTGCGCGCCCCGGGAACTTCAAAGCGGTCTGCACGGGGCTCGCTCTGGGGCCCCAGCCGCGGCGCTGCCACCCGGTGGCCATGACCCCGGCGCCGGGCTCCGCGCTGCACCAGGCTCTCCTGCTGCTGGCACTGGCGGCAGAGCTCGCTGCAGGTACGGTGGGTGTCTCTTCCTGCACTGGCGGTGTGGCGGTGGGGTGATCTGCGGGTGAGCGCTAGTGACAGGGGGTTCGGAACCCATGGACTGTCCACAAAGCCGAGGGGGGAGCGCCAGTCGGATTGAGGGGGCGCGGGACAGGGCCCTGCGTGGGCACCTGACGTCTGGCAGCCGTAGGGGTATACAGGTGTTTGGGGATGAAATCACCAGGAGGAGGGAAAGAGACAGGGACGTGGGGGTATGGAGAGTGGATGATTAATTTGGGGGCAGTTTGCAGCAGAGGGGTAGGGAAGCTTTCGAAGGTGCCTGCTTGGCTGGGAACTCGGTGGCACTAGGAATTCACATTGCGAGGACTTAGCAGGACTGCAGGTGCGCTCTGGGCCCCGCACTGTGTTGAGAGCCTCTGGGAGATGCATACAGATGGTGGCAAGGAGAGGGAGGAGAAGGCAACTCAGTCCGAGTTTTGGAGGCTAAAGATACCCCAGAAGCCGCTGGTGCGGAGTTAAGGATGCAGGAGGGGACTTAAATCTCCGTGACTTGAAACGCACATTGCTTTCTAGGTACGATTTTTACTCAGTTTCCGGAGGGGGGAAAATCTGGCAAGCGCCCCAGCGTTTACAACAGGTCTGTGCTGTGATAGGCTAAATAGAGCCCTGACCCAAGCTAGAATCCAAACGTTTCTTTACAGTGTTTACTAGAAACTGGGGCAAATGCACCTTTGGTAAACTCATAGTCTGCCATGACTAAAAACCTTTAGCTCTGAAACTATTTTCCTTATAGTGTCCTGGTTACAAATACCAGGGACAGATTCTTTGCTTACTCATTCTATAAACATTTCCATCAAACATTGAATGCACTTGCACATAAAAAGCTGGTGTTTTTCCTAAGAAGTGTACTTTGTCCGGAGCTGATTTTGATGCATTTTTTGTTTCCCAGATGACAATCTGTTTGACATTAATAGGTATACCAAGGGTGGGTAGTTTTCTTCCTGGTGAAATGTGCAAGATAAGGTTGGGAATAGTGTGATTGCTGTCATGTACAGATGTCAGTGTTTCAGATGGCCTGAGAGAATTACCAAGTACAAGAGCCAAGTTAAAAGTGATCATGGGAAAGAATTAAGCAATAAAAATGTGAGACTGGGAATATCCCAGCTATCTTTTAGCAGTTACCTGTCACTTAGGAAGAAGAAAGAGGTTAGGAATTTAGAAAAGTCAAAGCTGGATGTGGGAGAGCCTTCCTAGAAAAGGGGTGAAATAGTGAAGGTGTTCGTGACAAGTTAGTAGAATTTACGATCCTCAAACCACAAAACCCAAAAGGCAGTCTCAACAGGAATCACAGTTTTGATTGGTTACTTGTGAAGCTCCCTCTTTAGATGAACTATTCCCCCTTATTTATTTTAGGGAAGTTAATAACTCAATTGGAGATGCTTTAAAAAAGAATTAATTATTCTTTTTATCTAGGCCTGAGAGATATGCTCTATTATATGAAAAAAATTTTAGGAAGTTTTCAACAGACCTGGGGTACACCAATATAGTAAAACATGTCCCATTATGCTTTTGGCAAGGTATAGAAACTTTTGACAATAAAATGCACAAAATATATACATCATATGCCTACATTTGAATAGTTCCATAAAACTTTTGACATACCAAAAAAAAAATGCATGATATAGAACTAATGTGTAAAAATAGCAGAGAACATGATGTTAAAGTGGAACTTTTATAACAAACTTTTCTGTCCAGTACAATCATTTTCAAATTTCTTTAGGAAAGTAGTTGCTTAAACTATAGTATGAAGAATGCAGTGCAACCTGTAGTATAGTTGTGATTCTTTTAAAGATTTAAAAAAATTTTACATGTATAAGTATTTGTCTGCATGTATGTAGATTACCATGTATGTGCCTGGTGCCTGGTGCCCACAGGGGCTAGAAGAGCTGTCAGATCCCCTGGAGCTAGAGTTAACAGTTGTGAGCTGCCATGTGGGTGCTTGGAATAGATCCCGGGTCTTCTGCAAGAGCAACACGTGCTCTTAATCTCTCTCTAGACCCTCTTTGGTGTTTTGATAAGGGAATTCCAGGGAAGTTTCTCTCCAACTTTTAAATTGTTCTTTCTCACATGGTTCCTAGCCACTATATGACCTAGCTGTTTTTGAGAATTATGCCATTAATCCTACTGGCCTTTAATGAACATGTCCTTGACATTGTTGGTACATTATATGGCAAGTTGTTCTTGTCATAATGACACAGTGAAACTGAATGACAGAAAGCATCAGCTTCAAGCTGGCTCTGCCCCGTGTCAGGTCTAGGGCTTTAAGTATCTGAAAACAGGGTAAACTGATTAACCCTTTCTCCTTCGGATGCTCTTCTCTAATGCCTCTGTCATTTTTGAGGTGCTATACATCCAGAAGAGACTCTTGTTCCTTTTTGAGAATTCCACTGAGGTAACAGCTGGTGAACCTTAGAAAAACCACTTACTTATTGGTCTGGACTCCGTTGCACTAGCTATTTAGCTTTTAGATTCTTTGACGTTTGATAAGTTCATGGCCTCACATCAGTTCAAGAAGTTTTCAAAGGTGCTTCTGGAAGTGAAAGTGAAAGCCTGGAGCTGAGTTTAGAAATGCAAAAGTTGTTGTTACCTTTGCCCTTCTTTAGGCACAATCATTTATTGGCTGATGGGTGAAAATGTGGCAAGAGCCTCTCTGGTTCCAAGGAAGAGACATCTCTGCCCCAAGAGAAACTGTGGGGGCACCTTTGGGGGTTTAGTTCTTCACTAACTGCACTATCTATGGCTGTTGTCTAGCCTCAAACTTACAGGCATGTAAAATCATGAGTTCCTCTGAATCATGAAAGTCATACAAAAGTGGTTTGCAGTGGGCAGAGTGAGAAGCTAAGGAGGATATTAAATATTTGACTCCATTGATGGCTCTTTCACTAGAGCAGGGCAGATTGCAGAGAAGATAGTCTGGGGTTAGGAAGGGACTAATGGCCGAGAGCTGGAGCTAAAGCTGTGGATTAAATGTGTTGATGAACTCAATTGAGTTCTAAGTGCCTATTAGACACTAAAGCAGAGACCTTAAGTAAGCAATTGATTTTATGGGCTTGGAGTTCAGGGGACATATCTGGGCTGAAGGTAAAAATCTAGCTATGGACATTTGCATATAATTTTAAAAGATATGTCAAATAGGCTCTAAAATTTAGTAAACAAAGCACAGAATACCCAGTTAAACTGATTTTCAGGCAATAAATAATTGTTTTAGTATATTTGTGTCACAAATATGACATGGGACACATATGTCTTAAGTATTAATTTCTGTGAAATCTTAAGTTAACCGTAGATGTTTTCTAATTTTACCTGGAAACCCAATGTGAAAGAGATATTGGGATGAGATGAATTGTTCTTGGTGCACATAATCCTGGCTCTTGCCCATATTCCATGTCATGCTTCCATTCTTACATCTCAGGATAAGTCACCCTCAGCTCTTTGAATAAGAAATTCCCTTGCTTCTGTGTGATCTGGAGGTGTTTCTAGACTTTCCCAGTGTGATTCCAATTTCTCAACACAAAAATATGTCTAAAGGAGACAAACCTAATTTCCTGGGCTCCCTGGAAGTGACTGTTATATCAAAACACTTGGCTTCCCCAAATCTGCAGACTTTTTTTTTTTTTTAACATTTTTTATTGATGCTTTGTGCATTTCATACATCATTTTCCAATTCAGTTCAGGCATATTTCCCTTTCCCTTCCCCCCCACCCCCACTCCATCCCAGATCATGCATTCTGCCATAACTGTCCTGCATATTTCTCTCAGTTTTTTGTTCCATTTTTTAGCTATAAGTGATAATCCATGAGTACAAGCATCCTTCATGTAAAACCAATTTGCAGGCTGTTGTGCCGAAACCCCCACAGCCCCACCTTCCAGCGTGGGGTGAGGGGTTGTATGTTTAATCAGGTTGATCAAATGAGGGTCCAGACTACATTGTTGTAGTTTCACCATTCACCCAATCGCAGCCCTTACATTCTATTGCGCCCCCTCTTCCGCAGATTGTTCCCTAGGCCTAGAAAAGGGGCAAAGGTAGATGAGAAGCAAAACAGTCTACTTTCTCTGTTGTCTTGGTCTCTAGTCAATTCTGGCTGTTTTCTTTCATGGGCTGCCAGCTTGTCCAGGCATAACCTTTTTTAAAGGATCATCACTATCCAAGTCTGTTTTTGTAACTTACAGCTCACAGAAATGTTAATCTTGGTTATCAAAGATGTATTATGCCAGAAGCAATAACAAAATCTGCTCTGAAAAGTTTTACTACAGGTAGATTAAAAACATCACTTTCCTCNCATCAGCCATGGGTTATTCCTCCAAGGAGAGAGCCAATAGCCAATTAGATTTGGGATATACAGGCATATGGCTGCCTCTGCTGCACAGTATTTCCAGGCAGGTGAGGTGTAGCTGGTGCTGACGGTGGAGTCTTGCTTGACTCAAGGAGACCCATATTTGCTTTATTGGTTTAGTGGCCTTTGGTAACACTCTCTGGTATTCCAGAGACCATCTGTACACTTGCATGTGTGGTCTCAATACATCTTTCCCATGTTAACTTTTAAAAGTGATCGGTAGCTATAGATGCCTTTTGAAGATCATTTTCCTTTTGGATATGCTTTCACATTTCTATTTTAGTGGAAATGCTTCCAGTAAACACACAACTGGTTTACTTTCCTCAGTTGTACTTGTGTCTCTTATTGCAAATCAGCAAGTTAGGAGTTAAAGGACTTGGACAAGATTATGGTTAGGCTGTTAAGCCCTACAGGAACTCCTGGCCTAACACAATATGTGGTTTGGGGGCATATTTTAAGAGATTGCAAGTCATTTGGGAATGGAGCCAGAAGGTAAAAATATAAAGCAGAGGCCGTTTAGCTCCTGTTCTAACTTAGTCGTCACCTGCAGTTGCTGCCACCAACTGATTAGCATTGTCTTCATTTGGAGATTGGTAGTAGAAAATGTCCCACAAATGGACACCTGTAGGCATGGATTCCTAAGTTCTAATATACATGCTTACATGTATATAAAAGTTTATTTTAATAAATAAAATGAATACTTAATTTTCAAGTACAGATGATCAACAAAAAATATCAAAGCATAAATTCCAAGCACAAAAGAGTGCATGATATGCCGTGCTTTATTGTCCAGTCTTTGAGGTTGCTTCTGGACTTTCCACTGCTTTGTCTTGCTACACCTTAAGATTCTTCAGTCAAAGCTTCAGGGTTCAGCTTCACTTTAGGTAAGAAATTAGGATAATCTGTTTAAGAAATTGAGACATGTTCAGAAGTGATATACATAGGACATTTTTACTAGAGGGACTTTGGAATACATAAATATTATCTTGGCTCACATGCTCTCCCTTGGTTAAGTGAATTCTTAGAATAAAAGAAGGAGGCAGATAAAAGGAAGGTAACTTATTACCTGATGCTTTGGCCCCGAGTTGCATGGTGGAACTCTGATATACTCCACTATTCTAAATTCTTAACTAACAATACAAAGACATGTGGAAGGGCACTGATAAACCAGAATGCTAGATCCCGGTACTATACCACCGAAAGGTCATCCAAAGCTTGGCATAATGGCACCACAGAGGAGGCTGAGCAAGGGCCTCCACTACCCACTGCTCTCATGCAAGCACTGTCAGGGATCCAGGCAGTAATTGCATGGGTGTGGCTAAGGGAGGAAGCAGGGTTTACTTTGTCTACCATTGCTATGGAAAAGAGGTAGAAGACAAAACCATGACTATGAACTTATTTGAAAACCGGGTCCCTAAATCATGTGAGCCACTTGGACCCTAGGATGCGAATGATACAAATCACAATTTAATTCAGGGATCCAGTAAAAAGCAAAAGGGTGAGAGAGATGAGTGGGAGTGTGAAACACACAAGGAAGACTTTTTCCATGGGAGCCAACACTGCTACTTCCCATCATGCACCTCTTGGGTTCCCCTGCTCTGATGGGCAGAGGCAGGTTAGCAAGGCTCTGCTTTGTCTGTTCTTTACTTTTTCCTCCCCTATATTAACTTACCTTTTCAGTTATTCTCTTCTGTTTTTTTAGAGAGTAGGCATGCCAAGATATTGTCTCTTTGGAGCTGTTTTAAATTAATCTTCTCAAGAACTCATGGGTGAATCATTCAGTATGACTCAAGACCTTGCTTATTATTTTTTAAAACAATTTAAATTTGCAATGACTTATACATCCCAAATTAGATCAATCTACTTTTTCATTAAACTTTTCACATCAAAAAACTCATTGGAGGGGGCATGTCTCTGTATGCTGATTAAGTGCTTTATGACCTTTGTACAACTTCATGATTGATTGAAATAAGAATTGTGTGGTCCAATCTAGGATGAGATCAAATCTAATCCATCAGGACTAGGGATATGGTAATTCTGCTGCAAAATATTTAGTTTCATAAGTGCATGCTTATTCAAGAGATGTTACTTGAGGGAGTGTTAATCCAGATTAGAATGGTTTTTTTTAAAAAAAAGCAGATTGTTTTAAAACAGAGCCAGAATACATTAAAAAGTATTAACTCATCACATCTTACAATTCTATCTGATGACATTTTCCTGGCCTGCTTCCCCTAGATCTTTTTTTTTTTTTCTTCTCTACCATCCCCATTATCACTCTTCAAGAGTAAAAATTTTGCTGTGTGAACATTTGCCTGCCTCATAGTCATAGTGAGATTGTGTTCTCACTTCAATTACACTTAACAATCTGCAGTGTGCATTTCCAGGAAATAGACCATGTACTAAACTTGGAAGACTGAAAGAATAGTTGTAAGACAAGAAGATTCCTTATAAGCTAGGATAATAAATGTATGCTCAAAGGAAATTCTCTTTAAAAAAATCTTTCCTAGCTGTTCTCTAGCTATATTTTACGAGAAAGCATTGCTTTTTACACAGTGAAGACAGGTGACTTCATGAAAACAATTGGACCTCTTGAAAAGAGTTGAGCGTTGTGCTCAAATGTCACCACCAAGCAGTTTTCCCCATTTCCTTATTCTATATCAGGATGTCTCCTTCTGCATTTCTGACATTGGGAATTTGAACTTCGTCTCTTTCTGCCTTGACAAGCCTGACTGGAAGTTTGTCAATTTTACTGATTTATTTTACATATGTATCTATTGGTTTTATTGGTTTTTCTTTTTTTCCCATTTTATCTTCATTATTTTCTTTTGCTACTTATTTTGGGTTTGATTTGTTCACTTTTATTTTAGTTTCTCTAAATAATACCTTAGATCAAGTGTTGACATTTTTTTTTCCCTAAAGGATTAGGTAGTATACATTTTTGGCTTGAGGGAGTCATAGAATCTCTGTTGCAACTACTTAATTGTGATTTGCAGAAATGAAAGCACCATAGACAATACATAAATAAATATACATTCTTGCATTTCAATAAAACTTTATTTATAAATGGGTCAGACAATGGGCCACAGTTTGCTGGTTGTTTTTCAATCATTCATTTATGACCATTGCTATTTCCTAACAAATATTTAAAGCTCTAAATTTCCATCTTTGGCAACTGCTTTGACTCATCAATAGAACGTGATTTCTTGTGTTTTTATTTTTATTGAACTTAAATATTTTCTTGATTTCTTTGTAGTTTTGTGGAGCCAGTTTGGAATTTTAATGTCTGTTTAATGTACAATTATTTTAGGGTTAAATTCTAAATTAACTCCACTGCTTTTAAATTCTAATTTAACTCCACCGGGAGTGGTGATGCACGCCTTTAATCCTAGCACTTGGGAGGCAGAAGCAGGCGGATCTTTGTGAGTTCAAGGCCAGCCTGGTCTACAAAGCAAGTTCCAGGCCAGCAGGAGCTACAGGGAGACCCTGTCTCAAAAAGACCAAAAAAAAAAAAAAAAAAAAATCTAATTTAACTCCATTGTTGGTAAAGCAGAAAAACAAAGATGAAAACAATTTATAATCTGTATGATTTAAATTCTTTGGAATTTGTCTTTGTTTCTTAGCTTAGCCTGTGTCTGATCTAGTGAATATATGTCAAAGTAATGTGTATTCGGTCGAAAAACCCGACCTGTTACATCGGGTTTTTCGACAGTTTTTTTTTTTTTCACATAAATTTTTATTTTTTTAATCAAATCTAGACAGTTTTATTTAAATCTTGTATATCTTTACTGAATTTCTTCATGCTTTATCAATCACTGAAGAAAGATTGTTGACTTCTCTAATTTACCAGTGGATTTGTCTACTTCCATGTCTAGTTTTCTAAGTTTTTGTTTTATGGATTTCAAATTTTCATTATTGTATCTATGTACACAGAGGACTACTGTATCCTGTTGATACACATTTATCATTAGGAAAACTGCTTCCACATGGTGATGTTTATTGAAATGGCACCCCTCTCTTCCATCACAAATAATATTGTCTGCCTTGAAGTTTACCCTGATTTTTTTTTAATTTTTGTTGAGCTTTTGTGCATTTCATACATTTCCCAATTAATTTTCCCATCCACCCCTTACACCAGAGCATATGCATTCTTCCATGTTAAGTTTTCTTTGCTTTCTTATGCACAATATCTACTTTAAATCTATTAATATAGCTATTCCAACTTTCGGGAGCCAAAGGTATGCATTTTACAAAATTTCCCATCTTCTTATGCACTTATATATGTATTTGTATTTATATTATTATTTTTTATTTTGGGGTAGAGAACATGTGGCTGAATCTTTTTCATTGATTTTTAGATATTTGACTTTTAACCACAGTGTTTCAAACATATAGACTTAATATATTTATCAGTATGGTTGAATTTAAATCTGTCGTTTTGTCTTTTTTTTAGTGGTTAATTTCCTCTTCTTTCCTTGCTTTCAACTGGCATAATGGACCAAATACCAACCAGTATAATATATCATTTCCACTAATAGTTTATAAGCTATACTTCTTTTAGTTATTGCTTTAAAATGTATAACATCTTTAAACGATCATGGTTTAAGAAGGTCATCATATAGTTTTAGCTCCTTTTGTCCTTGTGGTACTAATATCATACATTACAGTTCTAAATGTTTTATAAACCATTAAATACAATTTATTATTTTGAATTTAAATATTTTATTATATTTTTCACAATTAACAAATGAATAGTAGTTTTCATTTACTCACTCATTTATCATGGTCAGTGTTCTTTATTACTTGTTATAGATCATCCAGCTCATTTTTGGCTTTAGTTTGAATGCTTTCCCTTCTCATTATTTTAGTGCATACTGATGGCAATGATTCTAGTTTATTTTTGTGAATTTTTTTATTTTACTTTCATCTCTGCCTCCAACTTATTATTTAACTTATCAATCATATATGAAAATTTAAAGAATTTTATAGTTACCACTCATGTACTTACCAACTCCATCATAGTAGTGCCATTTTAATATATTTGGCACAAACTAATCCATTTATCCATCCCATTTCTAAGTGAATTTCAGATAGCAATATACTTTCTTCTAAATACTTCAGCATACGTATTATTATGCTGAGTTCAGTATTTGTTCACATTTTTCTCTTTTGATCAAATATTTACATATGATATTCCCATATGTTCATTTTGAGAAATGCACTCACCCAGATGTTACAAGACATTAATGATTAACCTCATACAATGAATTGCCTCATGTCTCTCTCGAATCACTCCTTGATGCAATACTCACAAAGATTCTTGCTATTTTATTTTTTCTGTAGATAAGTTTTGGTTGAATAAATAGACCATTTTGTAAGTGCCAGTTAGGTGAAGTTTGTTGGTAGTATTCAAATTGTATGTACTTTTACTGCAAGAATTGTGTTAAAAATCTCTGTATTTGTCCATTTTTCTTTTCAGTTCTTTTTTGTGATTTTTCATACAGCATAATTTGATGGTATTTAGATTCTCCCACCTGCACTTCTCCTTATTGTCCTTGGCTCAGTTTAATGAACTCTATTATATATTTGTGTCCACAA
Source organism: Rhizomys pruinosus (assembly GCA_009823505.1). Classification (NCBI taxonomy): domain Eukaryota; kingdom Metazoa; phylum Chordata; class Mammalia; order Rodentia; family Spalacidae; genus Rhizomys; species Rhizomys pruinosus. The sequence continues at coordinate 811,992 of VZQC01001376.1, forward strand.
ATGTCCTTCATTGTGGGTGCATCAACTGGAGCCTGTTTAACCTAACAAGAGTTCCATCTTTGAAAGAGACAGTCTTTGCCTTTCCCAGTGACCATCTGTTGCCACAATTCCTTAGACATGGTTGGAGCTTATTACCCACTTTCTTATGTCTATGCTAGTATTTTGTCAGGTTTGAGTTTGCATGGCACTTGTGCATGTTGTCATTGCTGCTGTGAGTTCAGATGAGTAACTGATCAGCTGACTGGAAAAAAAACCTTTAGTTCTTTGAAAAAGTGTGTGTGTGTGTGTGTGTGTGTGTGTGTGTGCGCACACACATTTGGAATGTGTGTGGAAGTCAGAGGACAGTTTGTTAGGGGGCATTGGTTCTCTCCTTTCATCATGTGGGTCACAGGGATTGAATTGAGGTTGGTAGGGTTGACAGCAAATGCTTTTCTTTACCCTCTGTGCCATCTTGCAGACCTTCTTTAGTTCTGTCCATTTTTATTTCATAGAAATCCTTGTCTTGGGCATACATGCATTCACAATTTTCCTGTCATCCTGATGGAACGACTATTTTATTATGATGAGCTATCTTCCATTGATGGCCATAGGATGTGGCTTAGTGGTGGAGGACTTAGATGTTCTCTTATCTCTTGGTAGTATTATCTTGATGTCTACACATACCCATGATAAAGTTTATGATGTTTAATATTTGTGCATATTATTTTTCTCATCTTTGTACTTACAATGTATCTGCGTTTTTATATTGAAACCACATGGTTTAGCATATGGTTGGTTCTTGATTTTTAATCCTTTGACAAATGGCACTATCTGACTTTAATTAGAGTGGTTATCCCATTATATTCAATATGAGCATTGCTATAGTATTTCATCATGCTATCTTCTACTTGTCTTTTCTTACTGTTCCCCTTTTCTTCTTTTATGTGGAGATGGTCATAATTTTAGTGTCTCATTTTATTTCCCTTACTTGTTTCTTTATTCTACCTGTTGGTTATTTGTTAATAGTTCCTGTGAGTCTATTCTTTCTTAACTTAATGTTCATTTTCAGTCAACATGTGCTATTTAATACTTTACTCTTCACACTCACACTTCTGTCTTCTTCACACATCCTTCTTTAACCCATTATATTCCAATTTAAGTGAAAAGAATATAGGATAGCATATTTAACTTCATAGTATATTTACGTCAACTAAAAAATGTGCAACACACATAATCATGAAAAAGACCTACATGTAAGAGATTGAATACTTAGTAAAGCTGATTTAGATATGATGCTGATGTTGGTAATATACAGTTTGAAAGAACTGTGATTAAAGTCTATGATGGAAAATATACATGAACAGATGTAATAGTTCAGCAGAAATATAGGTATGAATGATATGTTTTTCAATAGATTTGATACAACCAAAGAAAGATTCATGAATTTGAAGATAGGTCCATAGAAATTACCTTAACATAGTATAATTGTATTAATTTAAGGTAGAGGGGAAAGGGTAGGAAGAAATAAGGCAGAGCATGCAAAAGGTACAATACTAAGTGGCACAATATTATGTCTATCTTTATATTACACAGAATAATATTATATTTAATATGTTCATATTAGATTATTTGTATTATATATAGGATACAAAATAAGTACAGCATCAGATAACATCTTAGATATGCAGAGACAAATATATCTGGAAATTATTGAAATAAAGAATATAAATACATTTTTCTTTAATTATAATCACACAAACAGATCATTGTAACACATTTCTGAGGACTTACAGCATGTGCCTGTTGTAACGTTATTTGAAGACATGCCGAGTATACCATGTTTATAGCAGGTTTTCCAGATTCCTTTCATTTGCTGTGACAAAACATTCTGACCAAAACCAACCAACTTTGGGGGGGGGGTTATTTGGCACACATCTCCAGGTCACAGTTCATCACTGAGGGAGTCCAATGTAGGAATTCAGGGCAAGAGCCTGGTGGCAGTAGCTGAAGCACAGGGCATGGAAGAATGCTTCTTATTGGCTTGCTTCCCTGGCCCATGCTCAGCCTGCTTTCTTATGCAGTACACCACAACCTGGCCAGAGGTGGCACTGCCCACAGTGGGCTGGGCCCTTCCACATCATTCAGTAATCAAGAAAGTATACCACAACGCAGCTATAGGCCAGTCAACTCCTCAAGTGAGGCTCCCTCAGCCCAGGTATGTCAAATTGACACTAAAGCTATCCAGCAAAGCAGGGTAATAAGTTATAATCAAGTGGAGTTTACCTTGGGAATGCAAGGATATTACATTTAAAAATCTAATATTGAAATTAAGTATTTCAGCAGACTGCAGAAGAAAAACTATATGAGATCAATAGAGAAACAAAACCCAGGTGATAAAGATCAACTGCTAATTATCATTGAGAGAATATAAAGATCTGAAATAATTTTTGTTTATTTCATTAAGAGAGGGTCTCACGGGGCTGGAGAGATGGCCTAGCAGTTAAGAGCACTGACTGCTCTTGCAGAGGACCTGGGCTCGATCCCCAGCACCCACATGGCGGCTGAGAACCGTCTTTGACTCCAGTTTCAGGGGACTCTGACACCCTCTTCTGACCTCTGCGGCATTGCAAGACATGGGTGCACAAACCTACATGCAGACAGTACATTCATACACATATAAGAATAAATAAAAAATTAAAAAAAAGAGATGGTCTCACTTTATGGCAGGGTGGCCTCAAGCATGTCATCTTCCTGCCTTAGCCCTTTAAGTTCTGGAGTTATAGGTGTGGACATTCATGCCTGGCTACCTACATTGTCGATATGTTAGCCAGCCCTATATTGGTGTATGGCTTTTTTTTTTTTTTTTTTATGTGTATGACTGTACTGTCTGCATGTAGGTTTGTGCTCCTGTGTCGTGCAATGCCGTGGAGGTCAGAAGAGGGTGTCGGATTCCCTTGGAACTGGAGTTCTCCTGGAATTGGAGTTACAGATGGTTCTCAGCCACCATGTGGGTGCTGGGGATCGAACCCTGGTCCTCTGCAAGAGCAGTCGGCGCTCTTAACTGCTAGGCCATCTCTCCAGCCCCTGGTGTATGGGTTCAACGAAATCCCAATCATATCCCAATCAAAATCCTAGCAGAAAGTTTTACAGAATTTGTGAAGCTGATTCTAAAATTTATATAGAAAAGTAAAGGAGCTTGGATATCCAAACTTTCAAGAAAGAACAAAGTCAGAACACATAGTACCTGATTTGAAGACTTAAATATCTATAATAATGACTGAGGATATCACTCAGTGATAGGCCACCTGCCTATGTGCACAACCGTGAGTTTGACCCCTAACAGTGTAAAAACAAAGGACAAGAGCATAGTAATACTGACTATGTAACTGACTAGAAGTCATGTCAATTGCTTTATGACAAGAGTGTTCAGATGATGTAATGGAGGACCAGGGAGAACCACTGTGGGTAGAAGCACTGGCCACCAAACCTGAAGAATCCAAATTTGATCCCCAGGATTAGAGTGGTGGAAGGAGAGAGAAGATTCCAGCAAGTTGTCCTCTGATCTGTACACATGTGTCATAGTATATGCATGAGTGCACACTCAGACACACACAGAGACACCCACAATTAACACATGAATGCAATAAAAAATTTTAAAGAAACAATAATTAATGGAAAAAGTATAGTTTTTAAACAAATGATGCTGGGATATTTGGACATCAGTAAACAAAACAAAATGAAACCCTCAGCATCTGTATCTTCATTTCTGAAAGTGTCAAAATGAATCATGGACCTATTAAAAAAAAAACCTCTAAAATAAAATGTAGTAATCTTTTTTGTCTTAATCTAGGCATTACTTTTTAGAGTTCTGTAAGTATTCATTAAAGGATGGTGACAGCTTTCATTAACATTAGAAGTGTATGTGAGGCTGGAGAGACTGCCGATTGCTTAAGAGCAGTGTCTGCTCTTGCAGAGGACTTGGGCCCAACTCCTAGTACACAGATGGTGGCTGACAATAGTCTAACTCTAGTTCCCGGGGATCCAAGGCCCTCTTTTGGTCTCTGTGGCTCAGCACACAAGTGGTGCACTTACATATATGCAGACAAAGCACTCGTACACATAAAGTAAACATAAACATATAGAGTATGTTTATATAATGCTCTAGTTTACTTCTCTGGTGCTATGTTAAATAAACATCATTACTGAAAGCAACTTGGCCAGGAAAGGGTTTTACTTCACCTTAGAAGTTATAGTCTGCCATCAAGGGAGGCCAAGGCAAGAGCTCAAGGCAGGAAGCTGGAGGCAGGAAGTGAAGCAGGGACTACAGAGCACACAGCTCATGGCTTGCTCTACCTGGGTTACTCAGCTACTTTTCTCTTATAGCCTAGATTCCCCAGTCTGGGGAATGACACTGCCCACAACAGGCTGGGCCCTCCCTCCTTAATCAGTAAAAAAGAAAATGAGCCCCACAGTCATGCCCACAGGCCAGTCTGTTGAAGGAAATTCCTCAATCGAGGTTGACTAGACAATCTAGATGACTTTAGATTGTAACAAGCTGACAAACTAACTTGCACACCTGATAAAGGACTTGCATTCAAATCAGATAAGGAATGCTTAGAACTCAGTAATACACAACTCAATAAGAACATTGCAAAACCAGAAATAACTGGGATTTTTATCTATCACAGCTTAGAATGTAAAATGTTACAACTGTGTTTTGAAAATTTTACACAAACATATACTTTCTATACAGCATAGTAATTGCACTTTTTATTTGGCAAAGAGAAATAGAACTTATTTCACGTAGAGATCTATATATTAATGCTTATTATAAATTTATTCCTAAATACAGAAAAACTGGGAAAACCCCAACTATCTTTTAACTATTAAGTGTGTAAACAAACTTGTACAGCCATTCACAAAACAATGGAGGGATTAAAAGATGTGGAATGCCTTAAACAAAGTAAAGACAGAGGCTACATTAACTTGGCATTGTAGAGAAGGCAAACACACAGGACCAGTAGGGATGAATGTTCCAAATATAAATTACATCTCAATAAATCCAATTCTCTTCCTCCAACTGAGAGGGCCATATAAACTTAGAAATCATTATAAATCAGGAGCTTGAAGATACTATTTCAAATTGGTTAGTCATAAATAGCAGTATTATTTTTAGTATCAATGTTCTAAGGAAAGAACAGTAATCAAATGGTCCAAGCGATGCCTCTTACAAAAAGCAATTTTCATCTTAACTCTTCCTATATTATTTTTGCCATATGGATTTATGACACTGATTAAAAATAAAATATTTTAGAAATTATTCATAATCAGTTTGTCATATGCCTTCCTTTGTAAATAAATAATTTTGGTATATATAAATTTTTTGCATGTACCATCTTCATTGTGCAAAATGATATAAAGTAAGAAAATGTAATCAAAGTTGGACAGACTACATTACGTCTAATTTGTTAGCATGGAATAGTGTGTTCTCTTAGGAAAGAAAATTGCAACTCACAGACTTTATCCATACAAAGATAAAGCTCACTGTGAATTCAGTATTGCTCATCTGTTTGTTTAAAGATGAAAGCATCCGGTTTAACTCATAAGGTCATTTGTCACCTACAAGGGAACACTAATGCGCTATTGGGTTCCGGTGCTCCGTTTACTATACCATTAGGTTTACTTATGGCGAATTTTGCTTACATCTGTAGTCTCATTAATGTGCTTAACAAAGCTCATTTTGCTGAGTCAGGTTAGGGGTATCCTTGCTCAGTGTAGTACCATGCACACAGTGGACAGTCAGCACTTTCTTGATTATCTTCTTCATGCAGGGAAGTTTCTAGGTCTGTTCTAATCCTCTCCAAGACAATTAAAAAGATGAGAGGAAAACTTACTGGGCTAGGCTGACTTGTGGTTTACATCTATAATATTTGGGAAGTTTCTGTACAGAAAGGGAGCAATTCTTGATGATCAGCTATGTGAATTTTCATGGACAGCCCTGTTTTTCAGCATGTTATTCTAAGAGTACAAATTTCAGATTTTGGACTTGAAAACAGAGTTGCAATCCCCGTGGTGTGGTAATGCACGGCAGCAGGGCCTGTGGGTGTTCACCCAGACTGCCAGCAGTGCTATTTTAAAAAGATCTCTGCAAAACATCTGACTGAAAACATCCCCACATCTTTAGCCACTACATGGGAAATAAATAATTTGGCAGATCAAGGAAGGTTTTAACGAAATAATATTCATTTCTGATTACAGTATTGGCATGGATCCAACATGGAAAATTTGAGGAACATGTTGAAAACTGAAAAAAAAAATCATCTTCAGTTCCATACCCCAAAGAGAATCACTGTTTTAATATATTTATTTGTAGTCCTTGTTTCAATGCCTGCATACAAATTGAGGCCATAGCCCATATGTTTTATGATTCTACTTAGTTAACATTTATAGTCAGCAAGTTCCACTCTGATGAAATACTACTAAAATGTAGGCTACTATGAACTATATATATTTAAAAATGTCTTCAAATATTTTGATTTTGGAATATGTTACCTAGTTCCAATTTTTTTAGATTTGTAAATAATCAGTACAACAGAAATTCCAAATAAAATTTTGCGATTATTTCATCCAAAAGATGAAAATCACAAAAATAATATTTTTAGGATTCTGAAGTTCTTCTAGCTAAACTGGATATGAAGATTAAGTCTCATCACTCTCGAGCCATGCGATTTATTCTTATTATAATTTATAGTCATTTTTAACCTGGCAAATTAAGATTATGTCTTCGCGTTTATCTTCTTTGAATATTAATGAAATTAAGCCTGTATTATTGGAAGTTTTTCCTCCTATCTTCACCTACTTTCTTCATTTTTCTCTAGAAATGTTTGTCAAACCTCAAAAACAATTAATTGAGAAGACGAAATTTTAGTATAGTAGTGAGCATGAGAGTTAATGTTCCAGACATTTCTGCCCTCTCATTATACTCAGATGTTATTTTTTTTTCAATGTCTATCTTGTTTTGGGGCTGCTGATTTTATTTTACTTGTGATGGTGTAGCACTAAAAGCAAAACTTAATCAAAACTAGAATGAGCTGTCAGAAACACTGAAAGTTATGTTTTAAGGAGTGTGGCTTGTGCCTTGAATGTAGAGCTTTGAATAGCTTGTAACTTGTAACAGCAGGAGCTAAATTTTTAGTTTCTTAAGCATCTGAGACTTATCAAATGTGTTATGTATATGCTCTTTAATCTTTATAACATCTCTGTGAGATACATTATCCCTTTGTCACTAGTGTGAAGTTTTTTCTTTTTTTTCTTTTTCTTTTTGAGCCCTGCAGTACCCTCTCAGGCCACAGGACTGGTCTGGGGGAGTTGTTCAGGATTTCTACAGTGGGTACAGTTTTCCCCAGCACAGGGTCTTTTTAGTGCACCTGACAATGTTGAACTCAAATAATACAGCTACAATGATAGGGCTTTTGTTTGTGTCTTTGTTGCAGTTTTTCTCTTTGGGGCTCCTTTTGTTTTATATGGACTTTCACTGGAGCAGCAGCAAAATGTAGGGCAGGCTGCCCCCGGCTTTTCTTTTGCTCTGGCTAATACGGAGTCTTTGAGAATTTTCAGAGTTCTATTTTCTTATGTTCTCACTTTCATGCTTTGACATATGTTTGTATAGCTGGAAGCAAAGGGCAGTTACTCTGTTGAAGAATGCTTTGATAGACAAAAGAACCAGGAGAAGCCATGTAAACTCCTCTTCTGAAGTGACTGGGATAATCCCTAGAAGTCTGAGAATTACATTTTCAGAAGTCTTTTTAAAAATTATGGATTTGAGAAGTTCACCACCCACTCATCAGCTTCCACTTCCACCCACTTTCTCTGAAGACAGGGGCAGGTGCTGCTGCCCCTTTTTCTTGCACAGTATGAATTTTCCAGAGAATCTGGGCTAGATCTTTAGGTGATGGGGCAGTGCTGGGAAAGACAGGCTTTATTCATTCTCTCTCTCTCTCTCTCTCTCTCTCTCTCTCTCTCTCTCCTTAACCTCCTCCTTTTTACTCCTCCCTTGCCACTACTATTTTTAGCATCATCAACTTCATCCTTTCAGAGCTATTTTATTTCTAGAATTGTCTGTTCTTTACCATATCTGATCTGGAATGTGACTAAAGAATTTTTGATAAGTGAGCCCTGAGAACTACTGAGGACTTGACTTTAGAATTTCTTTGCTACCTTTACTTTATTTATTTTTATTTTTTTCACATAAATTTATTTTTTTTTAACAAATCTAGACCCATGTTCCCACCAATTCCCCCACCCTGCCAGAGCTCATGCATTCTGCCAAACATGCTTTTCATCTCTTTCTCAGTCTTTCTTAATATTCTTCATGAGGAAGTTGACTGTTTTGAGCAGAAGTTCATTGTTTCAGTCAGTTCTTCGATGCAGTCCTTTCTGTTGTTGTTGTTGTTTCCAATATGCATCACACCCAACTGCTTTGGACAAAAGCTCAGGGGGCCCTACACAAGAAATACTTACAACTAGGTAATTGGCACTAGCATCCACAGATAAGGGACACCATTTGTTGTTTGTTTTTCTGGGACTGTGTTACTTCACTCAGCATGATGTCCTCTAGCTCCAGGCATTTTCCTGCAAAGCTCATGATGTTGTCTTTCTTTACTGCTGCATAGAACTCCATTGTGTAGATGTACCACATTTTCTCTATCCACTCATCAGTTGAGGGACATTTGGGTTGGTTCCAGCTCCTTGCTATTGTGAAGAGAGCTGAAATAAACATGGCCGTGCATGTATCTCTGTGGTGGGATGAGTCTTGAGGGTACATGCCCAGGAGTGGTATGGCTGGGTCGGGTGGCAAGTTCATTCCAAGTCTTCCAAGGGTTCTCCACACTGCTTTCCATAGTGGCTGTACGAGTTTACATTCCCACCAGCAGTGGATGAGTGTTCCCCTTTCCCCACAACCTCTCCAGCACTTGGTATCATTTGTTTTCTTGATCCTAGCCAGTCTTATTGGAGTAAGATGATATCTTAAAGTGGTTTTCATTTGCATTTCCTTAGTGAGTTGAACACTTCTTAAGGTGTTTCTCAGCCATCTCTAATTCCTCACTTGTGAAGTCTCTGTTCAGTTCTTTTCTCCATCTATTGAAGTGGGTCCATTTGTTTTCTTTTTTTCTTTGTTTTTTGAGTAGTTTATATATTCTGGAAATCAATGCTTTGTCAGATGTATCTGCAGTGAAGGTTTCCTCCCACTCTGTGGGATTTCTCTTCACTTCCTTGATTGTTTCTTTTGATGTACAGAAGCTTTTGAATTTAATGAGGTCCCATTTGTCAATTGTCGACCTTAATTCTTGAGCAGCTGGTGTCTGATTTAGAAGGCTACCTTTACTTTAAACTTGAGAAGACAGTTGTGTCTTCTCCCTATGCATTCTTTTAGCCCTGGGGTTTAGCTATTAATTATCGATTGTTTACTTACCTTTCTGTTACAAATTTAATTGCTTTTTAAGCAAGTCAGAGATCTGTTGGTTTTGTACTGTTTTTGTCCTTAGCTTGGATTTTGATGCCGGCTTCTCAATCCATTGCATATGCTGCCCACACTCCTGTTATTTCATCACCAAACCCTCTGTGATCCTCTTCTATCTGATTCTTGGCTTCTCTACTCTAGTGGAGACTGAGAATATCATAAGTAGACTTTTATGATTTAAAAGACCTCCAGGTTATGAATTCTGACGGCTGGCTCCCGCCTTTATCAGAGGGAATTCTCCGGAACACTCTCCCAGGTCTGGCTCTTTGTATTTCTTGGAGTGCCCTCACACATACTGTTTTTGTGCGGTGTCTACTGAGGCAGTCATCTCTGATAGGTGCAGAACCCCACACCTGAAGGGAACCTTAAGCTTCATATACCTGAAAGCTTTCTTGGAGTGGTTAGTCTAAGACAAAAATCTTCAAAGACCGTGTGACTAAAACTACAGAGTTAGAACCCCTGAACTCCTAACTTAGCTGTTAACTGCCCTGGCTGGGACAATGTTTGTTTTTTGTTTTTTTTTTTTTTTTTTTTTTTTTTCATTACACAGGATCCATGAAACCGCACATATTATTACTGAAAATTGCATCCTGCCAGATATGATTTTAATTGCTAATTATTTTCCATGGAAACAATATGTTATATTCCTGATCAAGGGTTTACCAAAAATTAAAGCAGATATGATTAGCAATATATCAAACACAGGTCTGGAATAATTTTTTTTTAAATGTATACTATCCACCAAGTCACAGTAACCCAACCTAGTGGCTGATCAAATACACTGCTAAGATTTTCTTCACCACCTCTGATGCAGACATTGCCAGGCGAATATCCAGCAGGGGAACACCTGTATACCTTAAGCTCTTTGAGCAAGGAAGGCTCAGCAGCCTCCCTCCATGAGAAAGTCCCTTGTGAGGCAGGTATCCCAACTGCCATCACTAGCTTTCTTCATAGCTTGGAGGGAGTGGCTATTATTATTATTATTCAGTCCTTTGCATTTTTCCAAAACATTCCACATTGAGCAAAAACAGTGCCACAGAAAATTGGCACTTCTATCAGAGTCACTGTTTCCATATGGCTTGTATGTAAATAAAACATGGGTTGCATTAAGAAGGGACACTCCAGCTCCATTTTCTGGTAACTTTTGATGAACAACTGATATTAGAAAAAGACAAAAGAAAAGTAAAATCACGGAATACAATTACTTTTCAACATTTGAAATTTCCCAATGATATCCTTTTTCTTGGTAAAGACAGTCCCTTCGTTCTGAGATGTATAGCTGGCTTAGTCTGGTTGGTACTATAACGGGGAAGGGACTGTTTTCCAATGGAAAAGCACAAGCAAGTCATATTGCAGGGATAAGTTTGTAGACAAGGCATTCTATTTTGAAATTTCAGCCAAGCTAAAGGTGGGAGATCTTAATGTTTATCTTAAAGAAACACAAGTTTTTTTGTTTTTTTTGTCTTTAAAAATTTTTTTTTTAATTTTATTTAAATACTCGCGGGCTGGGGATGTAGCTCAGCACAGTAGCAGAGGCCTTGCAAAGCAGGTTTGAGACTTTGGGTTCATTCCTCAGTAATGCAAAACAAACAAAGAAAACAAGGAAAACTAAACTGAGTGGAGCAATGTGTAAAAAGGTGCCCAGTGGCCTGCGTTCTGCCTCTGCGGCCACTAGGTGGTACCCAGGTGCCCCGGAAACCATCCTGGGATCCTAAGAGTGAGCGTCCCCCGGGGCTGGGCGTCGGGGCAAGGAGGTGGCCGGCGACTTGTGGATGAGGACCATCTCTCCAAGGTTCTGAGAGCCGCTCGGCCGCTCGGGTGCAGGAGGCTCGGAGACCCACGCTGCAGCCAGGGGAAGGCCTGAACCTCGCCGCCACACAGGGCTGGTGTCTCCGCGGGACGGGGACGCGAGTGACCACGCGCTGAGAAGTTTCTTCCAGCTGGAGAGTGGGCGTGACAGCCGCTGACAGAGAGGGGGCAGGCGAGGCACTCGCTGCTGCTGGTGGGCGCGGGCTGCAGGTTTTCCGGCTGTTGAGGTTTTCCCTGCAGTCGGAAGGGGCAGTGCAGGGGGCGGTGCCTCTCGGGGGCGGTGCCTCTCGGGGGCGGTGCCTCTCGGGGGCGGTGCCTCTCGGGGGCGGTGCCTCTCGGGGGAAGGTGCGGCACAGGGGCCGGGTTAGGCTGTTGAAGAGGTCTTCCGGAAAAGAAGGCTTTGACTCCCTGCACAATAGTTTGCCCACCCCAGAGGGTTAAGCAGTGTCCCACTTCACTGTCCCAACATCTTGTCCTCAGGCACGCTTGGTTTAGCACACTCTCCTAAAGCCCTTTAACCTGCTGGGCAAAGGTCCTTTCTGGAGACCCATTTCTCTTTCCTCTCTTCCTCCCTGCCTTAACCCAGGCTCAGCCTGTAGGAAAATATTCTTCACTGATTTGAAAAACTTTTAAAACTCACAAGTGTTTATTTAAAGTGATTCACTGATTACCTGCTAAAGAGATTTGTGTATTTCCCATAATATGGGTGATCCATATCCAAATTCCGTATAAATGTAAATATTGTCTCCAAACTAATAAGCTGGAAGAAAATACTGAATATTTAGAACATGACTGTATGGACAATTTTTCAAGCTTTAATATCAAGGAATTTCAGGGTCAAGCAGTGAGTCTACATTCTTAATCTATATGCAAATTCCATAGAGAGAGATTTCATTTTGGGAACGTGGGATTAGGGGCAACTGACTTCCTTTTTACTTTTTTTAAAATTTTATTTATTTATTTATTTATTTATTTATTTATTTATTTATTTATTTTTTATGTGTATGAATGTACTGTCTGCATGTAGGTTTGTGCACCTGTGTCGTGCAATGCCGCAGAGGTCAGAAGAGGGTGTAGGAGTCCCCTGGAACTGGAGTTAAAGAGGGTTCTTAGCCTCCATGTGGGTGCTAGGGATCAAACCCAGGTCCTCTGCAAGAGCAGTTGGCGCTCTTAACCACTAGGCCACCTCTCCAGCCCCCATACTTCCTTTTCTTTATTATGTGCATTACTTGACTTCTTTTTGGCAAGGAGAAAAATACAATTTTTAAAACTAACTTGAGCACTTGCGTAGCATTCATGACAATGTGAGTTCCACCCCTAGTACAGTAAGAAACAAGCAAGCAAGTGACAAAACGAAGATAATGAGTTAAGCAATGAATATGAATGAGGGAAAGGGATAAAGGATTTCCACCTTTACCCAATGCTTTTTCAAATTAGAAGAAAAATTAAGATTCACACAAGAGATAAACACTATTGACAAAAATTTCACCCAAAATGAAAACCAAATGAAATACTTTATTTTAATTTTTTAATTGTTATTTTCATATGTATATTAGTGTACTGTCTGCATGTAGGTTTGTGCACCCATGTCCTGCAATGCCACGGAGGTCAGAAGGCGTCGGATTCCCCTGGAACTGGAGTTAAAGACGGTTTTCAGCCACCATGTGGGTGCTGGGGATCGAACCCGGGTCCTCTGCAAGAGCAGTTGGTGCTCTTAACCGCTAGGCCATCTTTCCAGCCCCCAAATGAAATACTTTTAAAAGGTTTAAGTCCTTTGTTTACGAATGAAGATTAATATAAGATACAACTTTTATGTGCTGTCTTATTAGGAGTTGGGTCTTACTGTGATGGAACTCCTAACACTGACAAGTATGTTGCCGGATGGGTACTATCACACAAGACCAATGGGAATCTTAATTGGAACAACTCTGGCAAGCTATTTCACAATATCTGTCAGGAATGTCTGATGTTGTAATTTCAGCTTGGGGACTCTGGCCTAGGAAATGAAATGTAGATAAATATTAATTTACAAACATACTCACTACAATTTTCTTGCAAAAATTGGAGACAAACAAAATGTCTGAAAGTAAGAAAATGCTATACCCTGCCCATTTACACTGATGACACCCTGTGTGTCCCATTAAGTGATTATATCAAAGATATAATAAAGTTCCTGGTATCATATTGAAAGAATGTAAAAACGGCATTTAAATTTGTGTTTATGGATTCAACTACGAAAAACTCATATAGTAAAGACTGGAAGAAAACAGTGCAATGAAAATAGAAGTTGTGTGTGTTTTAGTTCTGAAATTCTTCTGTGGTTTGAAATTCTCTGCTACATTTAATTCAAAACATTTTTATTGAATTTATACCACACTGGGAGCCTGTTCTAGGGTTTGGGGATGTGATGGGAAGAAGGAAAAGGTACCTAATTTTATAACATTTTCATTCTACTGGGATAAATATAATAAGTGAGATAATTATAGATTGTGGATATATCAAGAAAGGTGAGTAGATTTTTAAAAATGTTTATAATTGAGAATTTCACAGGAGTATTATATTTGCATTATTCTTCCCAGTCCCTTTCCAGCTTTTCCATGTCCCCCCACTCTCTCAATTTCTTATCCCCTTCTTAATTATTGTTACACACACACACACACACATATATATGTGTATATATATATATATATATATATATACATAATGCACTGTTTATTGGTATTTATATCTATCTGTGTTTAGAACTGCCTACTTGAGATTATATAACCTCTCAGGCAGCTAGTCCCTGGAGAAAACTGATTCTCCTTCCTTCAGCATCCATTGCTCCTCATCTTGAAGTGGGATCCCCTGAAAATTTCCCCATCCACCTTGGTATGTCAACTGGTTTTGTCACTATGCAGATCTTGTTAGCCTACCATACTGTGGACATTTCATTACTGTAGCTTTTCCCTCATGCCCAGAATGCATTAACTAGCAGCAAGTGTTTGGTCCCTCTGGCTCTTACCTTCTTTCTGCCCCTCTTCTGTGACATTTCCTGAATCTTGGGTGTAGAGGTTGCATTGTAGAATGTATTGCTTTGGGCTGGGCAACTCACAATTACATATTTTCTGCATTTGACCATTTATGGGACTTTGCAATAGTCTCTATCTGCTCCAAAAAGAAGCTCTTTTAATGAGTGGTAAGAAGTACATTTGTCTGTAAATATAAGGATATATATTTAAAGGGGGCAGATTCTTGGGCACAGGAAGTTTGAGGAGGAGGTTTTTGGAGACATCTGGCCTGAAGAATTAGGAAGAAGGGGAGATTCCTGGAGGCAAAGGGAAGAAGAGCCAAGGCAGAGGCAGGAAAAACATTATTTCCTGAGAGCCATGGAAAGGTGGCCAGTGGTTTGAGTTTAAAGGGATGAGGTTCAAAAGGTGGGAGGAGCTCACGCTTCAGCCTGTTAGCTTGTAGCAAGTTTTGGTCTTCTTTATTCTAAATGTAACTGGACTCTGCTGAACATCGCTAGTCTCTTAAGCAGAAGACAGGAAGTTCTAAAAGATGGAGGGAACAGAACTATCTGGGAGAGTCAGGAAATGTCTCCTTTGATTAGGAATGCTCTTTTCCTTGACATGCACTTTGAAGATTTGGTCCTTTCCTGCTGTGAACGACAGCCTACTCAAAATTTTCTCAGGAGATTCTAGATGGTCTGTGTGTTCCCTAAGAGAACCAAAAATTTAGATTCCTCTGCACTGTGCTCCAAAGTCTTCATCACACCTTCCCTGCCACCGCCCCCCTACCCCAGACTGTTTGTTGCCCATTGATACCTGCTTCCCAAACATTGGAAGGAGCAGGCTATCATCTCCCCCTTTAAGAATTCTTCTATATTTTCACTTATTGTAAAGGATCTTTTAACAGAACCTACACAAATAATTTTGTTACAAACCAGCTCATTAGGTCATGCCCCTTAATGTTGATTACATACATGGCATGCGGTGGGGTGTTGGGGCTAATACTATAGTAATTTTTAAAAATATCTTTGAAAAGTGAATCTTTCAGTTAATTATTTTGCCAGTAAGCAACAACATCCTAATGATAATTTTTCTCTGTTAACTAGTCTTTAAATTGCACTAAGAGTTTTGAGACATCATGCCCCCATATTTATCTTTTCTGTACTGAGTCACAATTTTGAGGCGATAAGTAAACAACATAATTTTAAGCAGATTTAAGCTCTATCTTTTGTCATCTTTTTTAAACATTACTCGGAGACATTTTTATTTCAACAGGAAAAAAATCTGGAGTGATCTGATGGCTAAGGTGTGGACTGGAGTTGCTTTTGATCTCACATGCTGGTACTGTGATGGTGTGCATACTCTGGGTAAAGGATTAAGCAATGGCCTCTCAGTGTTTAGCACTGTCCACAGAGTCTGGGGACACTTTCAGCTTTCCATCATTTCCCCTTCCATGTTCTTAAAATGTCATGATAGTAGAAAGAACATTATCTTCTCATCTGATAAATAAGTACAGGGCTGTCTAAATTGTCTTTAATATTGACTGGAAACATTTTGGTAGATCGTAAACCATAGAATTCTCTTGCCACAAACCCAGCCTTCTGTTGGAAATACTCATAGTTCTAACTTCATCCCTCTCTTCCTATCATGAAGAAAATTCTAAGTTACTTATGTTGAGAATTATGACACAAGCTCAGAAGACGGAAAAGCTAGAAGGGTTTGTGGAAATCTCAGGATCCAGAAAAATTGAGAAATTTATCTGTGGTCTCAGGTAGGCTGTAGTATAAGGGAGGTAAATCTCTGCTTTTGCTGAATGCTGAGTTTCAACTGGGGAATTCCAAGTGGTTGGTATGCTGTGCTCTTCCCAAAGTGAGCACCCCTGCTGGAGTTAAAGCAGTTCTCCAGGTAAGATCCCTCCTGACAGAGTGGTCGCATTCCTTTTGAGCTAGCAGGGTGAGGCTTCTCGAACATGGGCATAACTGATACTTTGCACAAAAGAACAATTTTTCATATTTAAGTTCTGAAATTTTTGTATAACCCCTGATGAATACAATTTCTTTTTTTTTTATTTAATTTTTATTGATGCTTTGTGCATTTCATACATTTTTTCCAATTCAGTTCAGGCTTATTTCCCTTTCCCTTCCCCCCTACCCCCACCCATCCCAGATCATGCATTCTGCCATAACTGTCCTGCATCTTTCTCTCAGTTTTTTTTTTTTTCATTTTTAGCTATAAGTGATAATCCATGAGTACAAGCATCCTTCATGCAAAACCAATCTGCAGGCTGTTGTGCCCAAACCCCTACAGCCCCACCATCCAGTGGGGGGTGACAGGTTGTTTGTTCAATCAAGTTGATCAAATGAGTGTCCAGACTACATTGCTGTAGTTTCACCATTCACCCCAATCGCAGCCCTTACATTCTACCACGCCCCGTCTTCTGCAGATTGTTCCCTAGGCTTAGAAAAGGGGCACAGATGGATGAGAGGTAAAACAGTCCACTCTCTCTGGAGCTGTTGACTTGGACTCTGGTCAATTCTGGCTGTTTCCTTTCATGGTCTGACAGTTTGTCCAGGAATAACCTTTCGATCCTACTAATGAAGCACAAGCAATTAGATATACAGGTATTTAAGCAGCACTAATAGTTATGGTAGGTTACTTTAGCATAGACACAACTATTTATAATGAGTCCTAATGAAACTTACCTTCTAGGTGCCACAAAGGTTCTGATATGAGAGACTTTCTTGCCTTCCCCCCCATAGAACAAGGAGAAATATGATGATGATGAGGTCGTTCTCCAACTGTAAATTGGAGACAACTATTGTAGAGGTAATCTCTTATAAAACCGGTAAAACTGCCTTCTTTAATTGACTAATAGACATGGGAACTGTGGAAGGGATTACTCTCTGTTCAGAACCAAATATAATACTAAAGTCCTAGGGCTATGCACTCAGGCAAAGTATATTAATGCAGGAGCTCTGACATCAGCAATGGATTGTTCTACCAGGTGGATGTTGGCCAGGGGATCCAAGGCCCCACAAAAGGTAAGGGCTCCTTGCCTCTAAGTTGGGATACATGCAGGAGGAGAGGCAATAAGACCCTGCTGCCGAAGACCTGACGCTAACATCGGAGGGATGTATTGAGACTGCACATGCAAGTGTACAGATGGCCTCTGGAATGCCAGAGAGTGTTACCAAAGGCCACTAAACCGATGAATACAATTTCTACATGACACATCTTTATTAAAAGCCCTTTAGGCCCAAATGTTGCATTTGTATACTCATATTTCATTAACACTACTTTCTCCATCTTTTTTTTTTTTTTTACATTAAGAAAGCCAAAGACTGGATATGGTAGTAGGTGTCTGTAGTCCACGCACTTGGGGAGACTGAAACAGGAAAATCCCCTAAGCTTAGAATCAGCCCAGATACCATAGCAACATAGGCCCAGTCTGAGAACAAAGGAGGGAGGAAGGTCCTGAGAGGGGAAAGAAGTAGAAGTTTTGAGACTCTGGGCTCCCTTCATAGTCATTAGTGCCAGTTGTCCTGGCTACATGCCTCCTCACATTCAGCTTTTTGATGAGCTTGGATTGTTCCCTTTGTTAACTCAGAAGCCTATAAATGATAAAAAGACTACATATTCAGAAGATGAAATCAGACACACTTTCCAATTAAAAAAACCAGGACTAGTAGCTTGGTCTAAAATCAGAGCTAGTGAATACAGTGAACTAGTGACAAGAAAAGAGGAATGGGTATGAAGTCAGATGTTTGTGTGCAGCCTTGGTTGACGTACAGTTTTAGCACATAGGCTTAAAATGTAGGAAATGGGTGGGAGAGATGGCTCAGTGGTTAAGAGCACTGGCTGTACGTGCAGAGGATCCAGGTTTGGTCCCCAGTACCCACTTAGCAACTCACAACCATCCTTAACTCTAGCACCAGGAGATCCGAAGTCCTCTTCTGGCCTCCATGGGCATTGCACACACAAGGTGTGCTTACATACATGCAGGGAAAGCTCATACATACAAAATGAAAATAAATAATTTTTTAAATGTAGGAAACAGATAATATGAAGCCCAACATATCAACAAATACTATCCCAAGCAACCTATTTGTGAAGAAAATGCCTGCCTTTTTACTGACATAAATCTGAAGGTAAACACAGACATACACATGCGCACACACACACACACACAGTGTAGTTGGATGTTTTTCACACTTCTCTACACCAGGGTGTGCTAGTCATCATGTGTGAATATGGATGAAAATTTACTTTCTAGTTGATTAGGAATGTGCACATCGTTTGGTAGATGTGGGTAACAGATGTCTTGTGGGTAACAGATGTCTTGGCTTTTACAGACTAATTGGCAAAGAGGGGAAAAAAAGAGAGATAATTAAAGGGGAGGGAAGAGACACAAGAAAAGTGCAGTCTTCCTTGTGGGGAAAGATCTAATGGACCTCTTATTATGGGTAATTGCCTCTTTCTTCACTCTCAGTTGCTCTCCTTTATCATATGACTGAAGTACATTGTGAGGGAAAGTGTTAGATAAAGAACCACAAGGAAGGACTACTGTCTCCTAACAACCACATTTATCCCATTACAGAATATTCTAGAATGATTGAGTTGATCAGCATCAGGTTTTCAAAAACAAAATAGAAAATGTAAATGTAATCATTAATGGCAAGTTATATTTTAACTGGCAGCTTAAAGGTTCTGTGTGGAGGATGGTTGGTGTAAATATACTGTAATTATATGTCAGTTGTAACTGTATAGCAGACTGGCAGGAAGTGAGAAATGGGAGCTAGAATGTGTGGTACGTTACTTATGCATTGTAGGTCTCATTTGGTTTGCTGTTTGTTTCCTGACCATGCAATAGTACTGCCAATTGGCCTGGGATGAGTGGCATTTAACACATGTCTGAACCCATTGCCATGAAAAAAAAATCCTCAGTTTTGTCAGTATTTTCCATCATGTGAGATTTAAAGCTGGGTGTCCTTGTCTGTCCTCACTCAAATCTATAATACACTGGTTGGTACCTTTCTTCTTAAACTGAAGGGCATTTTTATTATCTGTTAAGCAATTAGTGATAAGCTTATATTATTCCTTGATTAAAAACTATATGTAGTCATTTGTGGGAAGCCTTCTTTTTATGCCGAACAGGGACCACTCGGCCCTGCTAAGGGGGATGGGGACACAGCACCCACTTTGTGGACACTGGAGAGCTGGCCTCTCGGTGCAGAGACCAGCCTGCTATTTCCTATAGCCCAGCCTAAGTGGTAATTCCAACTTAGGCTCTTAGCCTGGACCCACGAGACACATGTTCCACTCTTGGCCGTGACTTCTCACCTGCCCAGAGCCCAGACAGGAATTTCAGGCTGATCGCTGATTGCCTCCCTTCAGCCAATACCCACTCACAACACCAGATAACCAGACTAGTGACCCACAAAAGAGTCTCTTTCCAACCCACTGGACACCTGAACGAAATGCAGGCCTACCTTAGCCTGTATGCATGCAATAATTAATAAAAATAACGGCCGGGAATTTCGTAATGATGTTACTGTGAAATTCAAATTTACTCCTTGCCACAGCTTGCTTTTATAAACCAAATGACATCAGTTCCCAAGACCAATCATAAGTCTCCCAATTCCGTGCCACTGCACACCTTGCCCCACCAGCATCACCCACCTAGGCCATGCTGCTTGCTCCTCCCTGAGGTGGGGCCAGACTCTTGGCCACATGGTGCTAGTTGGAAAGCCAGCCTGCTTTTCAAGCTGGATTTTCCACAGTCATTTTTATAAGGATACATACAGTCTGCAGTTCTTAGAAGAGAAAATATGGGAGTTTGGGGGTCCTTAGAAGCTTACTTAGTACTGAGTTTAGGTAAGCTGGAAATGAGAGTATTTATTCTACTGATTTTCATTTGACCACCTGTCTTGCCAGAAATGCCTAGGTAGAATTTGTCAAAAAATATCCATTGTTTTAAATTTCATTGAAATAATATAGATCAAAATTGCAGGTCTCAATAATTATTAATTTATTCCTGTTGATAACACTGTATTTTATTTACAGTTTCTAGGGACTGGGAAAGTGGCCAGAATACTTCTTAAAAACATGGCAGCTTTGGTTGGATAGAAACAACATGGCTTGTGTAGTCTAGAGACTGTTACATCAAGTCAATTGCTTTATCTTTTTGAGCCTCATTTCATATCTATTAATGGTGATGGTGACAACCAGCTTCTATAGTTGCTCTGAGAATTGTATGCTGCCATGAATGCACATGAGTGTAACACGTGCTTCACTGATGGCTCCCTGATGGCTATCTTCACTCAGTGGATCCATATTCCTTAGTTAGTTGCCCTGACTTCCTAGCTTAGCTTCTCCAAGAAGTAGAATAAAGAGATTCCAATGACCAGAGTGACAAAAGTTTTGAGGTAGTGTACCAGAAGACTAGTCTCTTCACATTAAGCCCCTTATATAAGAGAGCGAAGAATAATCAGAAGAGCAAGTGTTTTAATTACTGAATGTTTTCCATATTTTATAGTATCAGATTTCCATAAATTATAAATTTATAGAGTTCTCAAATGTTTCATAAGAGATTTCAAGATTTCTGGACCCAGTGTCCCTACTCTGATTGATTTCTTGAGGCCACTGGGGCTCTCCAGAGTCAGCCAGCAGGTGAGTGACAAAGCTAGGTCTGGGACCTTCCTCCTTTCCCAATTTCTTTGTCTGCTCACTGTGGTTAAAAAAAAGTTTGTTTAAGAAATACCAACTGCATTTTAAAGCTTATCAAAACAACAAAGGTCACAATCTCAATTGTTAATTATCACTTAAATACAAATTTCTTTCTTATATGTTAGAATTATATTTTTTTCCTTGTTTCTGGAAACCAGTAGTATAGGAGAAAGTTCTAGCTTGAACCATGGAAAAAGCATGAGGACATTCAGTCTCCCTGCCAGAGCAGAGAGAAACACATTTCTTTGTGTGTCTTTGCATCCTGATTCACACAGTTGTTTCTGTGTGGATTACAGAGGTCTGTTTACATAAGAAAACCAGTTTTACTTTCTACAGTTGAGGGAAAGTTACTAATGCTTCTGTCATATTTGCTATGTGTCAGGAACAGGTGTAAGGGATTTATAGAGATTAATTTACTCTCCAAAACAACTCTATGAGGAGGTTATTGGAATTATCCTTTTTCAGATGAAGACATGGGGGCAGATAGGGACCAAATAATCCCAAGATCAAAAAGCTTGAACAATCACATGTTGAAGGTCCTTCCCAGACTTAAGTGCTAGGGAGTTTGTATAGTCAGAGACAGTTGTGTTAATGGAAGCTCATTTTATCAGTTCCCTTTTAAGGAAAGTGCTATCCACTTAAAAAAAAGATTTTTTAAATTATGTGTGTGTGTGTGTGTGTGTGTGTGTGTGTGTCTGTCTGTCTGTCTGTGGTCTTACACACATGAGTGCAGTTGTTGATGGGGGCAAGAGGCATTGGATCCCCTGGAGCTGGAGTTATAGGCAGCTGTGAGCCACCTGGCTTTAGGGCTGGACCTTGAACTCAAGTCCTTTGTAAGAAGAGCAACACACACTCTTAACCACTGAGGCTGAGCTATCTCTCCAGCCCCCTTACCAGGATTTTAATCATTAGATTTTGCATACCTGCATCTATGGAGTCGCAGTCAACCTAGAACTAATATATGGTTCTCCCATAGCTCATAACTATCACTGAAAGAGGGTGTTTATTCATGCTTACTTATTTATAAGTTAAATATTTGATGACTATAAAATGGGCTCTGTTTTAGTGATTAGCAAGTTAAGGACCTTAACTTATTAATGGTGGTTATATGCCAAAGCTTTTGATGTTAAGATAATTGGAGGGGGGAAGTTATGATCTAGCAAAATGTTCATTAAGGTCATGATACAAATATTTGGAATTATATTTAGAAATACTATGTTGGAATAAAAATCTGAATACATTACAACCTCTGGAGTTGTCAAACTGGCAAGTATTTTACATTAAGACAGAGATACTGAACCTTTTGAATAGCTGAGTTTGTGAGTGTGAGTTTGTGTGTGTGTGTGTGTGTGTGTATGTGTGTACTAAGAGGGGATGACATATGATAGAGAACAGATTAATTTAGCAACATTAAATTTTTGAAAGTTTTATTGTTACTGTTGTATTAAATTCCATTTTTGATGTGCTTTTCTTTGTAGAATAGGTGTGTGCATTCAAAAATTAGCAGAAGGTCATAGTCTATATTCAAATGACTCTTATTCTAAGATGTATTCCTTAGTAGAGAGAGAGAAGTATAATGTTATCAATGCCTTAAAAGTGTTTACAACAATGGCAATCTTAAGATGCAAAGAATATAAATGTCACAACTATTTTTAGACCTATAAATTTCTGTAATTAGTTTTGCATTTAGCACATTTATTTAAAAGTTTACAAATACATAAGTAAATAGAATGTGCAGTTTCCCTAGCCTGCTTCTGGAAGCTAAGCTAGATGGCTTCTCCAGTTGCTGTGATACTGTTTCCTAGCATTTCCTAGGAGCTATTGATTTAGGAGTAAATGGACAGAGCATAAGAAGGATTTAGAGTGTAGATGAGGAAAATATATTAAAGGTGGGAACAACTGGGTAATTTTTTAAAAAAAATATTAAAAGGATAATGAGTTGGACAGCCTATTTAATTAAATAAGACTGAGAGGGTGTATTTACTACATTTTAAAAGTTTAAACCTATCTTCAACTTTTGTTAAGAATTTCTATTCTCAAGTACCACAAAATGACTGTGTGATATCTTTTGTATTTTAAAACTTCTTGTGTTATTCTTTCCAGGATTGAAGTGCGTGTGTCTTTTGTGTGACTCTTCAAACTTTACATGCCAAACGGAAGGAGCATGTTGGGCCTCTGTCATGCTAACTAATGGAAAAGAGCAGGTGATCAAATCCTGTGTGTCTCTCCCAGAATTAAATGCTCAAGTCTTCTGCCACAGTTCCAACAATGTCACCAAAACTGAGTGCTGCTTCACTGACTTCTGTAACAACATCACACTCCATCTTCCAACAGGTGAGGGTTTTTTGCTCATTTCAAATTCAGTTTTGCTCCTGGAAACCTATAAACATGATAGAAATCAAACTGTTTCATGAGATAAGAAAACGTGTGTTAGTGGGGCATGGTGGTGCATGCCTTTAATCTGCCTTGGGAGGCAGAGGCAGTGGGATTTCTGTGAGTTCAAGGCCAGCCTGGTCTACATAGTGAGTTCCAGGCCAGCTGGGCCCACAGGGGGACCCTGTCTTGAAAAGACCAGAAAAAAAAAAAAAAAAAAAAGAAAACTTGTTTTACAGTTCTTTGTATTTTTGACTGATAGAATTCTCTAAAGTCATGCTGAGGTTGATTTTTTTTTCTTTAAAAGATTGCATATCACTGTCAAAACATTGACAATAGTATAACAATTTGAGGGAAATTTGTCCACATGTATTATATTTCTTGATGTGATTAAAGGACCTGAGGTAAAACATAAATCTTCATGGATTCTTTTAAAGGAAAAGAATTGAGTTGTGTATCAAGGAAAGAAAAGGAAAAGAATGAACAAAATTTTAATCTATATTGATAGAAAATGGATCATCAACCAAGCCCTGGAGGAAGGAAGTGGACCAAGAGAGCATTGTCAAAGGATGAAAATGCTGTGGTGTTTTCATAGCTATATGCATGGGCCAAGCTTCACCAAAATGAACATTTAAAAAATGTGAGGGCTTTATTATTGTTAAAATCATTACTCACTAACATTGATTAAAAAATATGGTGGTTTGAGTTAGAAATATCCCCTATTGGCTCAAGTATTTGAACCCTTGATCACTAATGGTGGCACTGTTTAGAAAGGTCATGGAATCTTCAGAAGGTGTACTGTGGCTGGGGCAAATGTGGCATTGGGGGTGGGCTTTGTGCATTCACAGTCTTGCCCCACTTCCAGTTCACTCTGCTTTGTGTTTGCTGTGAAGATGTGCCTCTTTGCTTTGTGCTCTAGCAGCCTTTTGCCATGGCTCCCCTGCCATTATGGGCTTTTCCTCTGGGACCTTAAAGCACAGTAAACTTTTTTTTTTTCCAAAAGTCACTTTTGGTCATGGTATTTTGTCATAGTAACAGAAAAGTAGCTCATACAGAAAGACTGGTTCCTGACTGAGTTTGAAGGTAGAACATAGGCTTCTCAATACTTCCTTCCTAGGTAGGACCTACATTTAACCTTATTAGGAGCTTTTAATTGTCCAGCTGTGTAACATTTTGGTTTTGTCTCTTTTGCCTTGTATTCATAATGACTAGCAGAACAAGGTCTTCTGTATCAGTGGCCAGGGCTACACCAGCAGGGCTTCCCACTTGTGGTGCTTTGAATGTGTATCTGCCATAGGCTCTAGGTATTCAGACGTTTGTCTCCAGTTGGTAGCACTGTTTTTGGAGGTCTTGGGGTGTGTGGCCATGCTGCAGGAAGTGTGTCACTGGGGGCAGGCTTAGTGAACTTAACAAGCCTCGCGGTCGACAGTTGCTCCCTCTCTGTTTCCTGTGCTCTTTGCGAGATGTGACCCTTGGTTTGCTGCTTCAGATCCAGTTGCCACGCCTCCCGCCACAATGGACTAATTCCCTGGAACCGCCAATCGTAAGCTCAAATAAACTCTTCCTTTTGTAAGTTCCTTGGTCATGGTACTTTATCACAGCAACAGAAAAGTGACTAATACAATAAATTGGTACCAGAGAGTGGGCTGTTGGCTGTGAAGAACCTGACCATGTGTATGTTTGGAGAAGTGTGGAAGACTTTGGAACTTTGGGCTGGAAAGGCTGTTGACAATTGTGGCGGGAGGTGTGGCGGCTGGATCTGGAGCAGCAAACCGAGGTTCGCATCTCGCAAAGAGCACAGGAAACAGAGAGGGAGCAACTGTCGACCACGAGGCTTGTTAAGCTCACTAAGCCTGCCCCCAGTGACACACTTCCTGCAGCATGGCCGCACAACCCAAGACCTCCATAAACAGCGCCACCAACTGGAGACAAACGTCTGAATACCTAGAGCCTATGGGGGACACACATTCAAACAACCACATTCCACTCCCTGGCCCCCATAGGCTCTTGACCATATAAAATGCAAAATGCATTTAGTCCAACTTTAAAAGTCCCCACAGTCTTTACCAGTCTCAATGCCATTCAAAAGTCCACAGTCCAAAGTCTCCTCTGAGACTCAGGCCAATCTCCCAAACTGTAAGCTCCTGTAAAATCAAAAGACAAATTACAAACTCCCAACATACAGTGGAACTGAATACACATTCCCATTCCAAAAGGGAGGAATAGAGGCATAGTGAGGAAATACTGTATCAAAACAAGACCAAAAACAGCAGGGCAAATGCCAAGTCCTGTAGCTCCAAATGAACTTCTGGGATTGACTTCCAAAGGGCTTTAGATGGCTCAGCTCTTCCAGCTTTGCTTGCAACATACACTCTTTCTTAGGCCAGTACCACTCCCTGTATGCAGCCTTCCTTGGCAAATATCTCACAGGTCTGGCATCTCGAAAGTCTTTTTGGGGTCTCCATGCCCACCAGGCTTCATATTCACAGCATCACACAGCTCCAGCAATGGCCTATCAGGGCCTTCTTTGTTCAGGGACACCCCTGCTGTACTCTGCCTGGCTCTTTGGCTCTCTGAAACCGTGGAGGAAGAACTGATGACCCCTTCACTCTTGCAAACTTCATGCCCTAAACCAGAACCAGTGAATGAAACTGCCAAGTTTGGCTGCAATCTGCGGATGGACCCTAGCTTTCCAACAACATTTCAATTTTTCTCTGGCCGGATTGTTGGAGGATTAACTGGGTGTGATCTTGCCTGAAGGTACTGATTCTTTTGTTTACTTGTAAATCTCCAGGCCTCTCCTTAATGGCTTTAATCTCCTTATGAAAAGGGAGCTCTCCTTCACGTGCCTTGGCCCCACCTTTAATCTTCCTAGTGCAGTTTTCAGATTCCAAATTGTACATTCTGCATTTCTTTCCCCATCTGCTTTTCTTTTACTGTAGATCTGTATAATATTCGCCATTAAAAGCCACACCACCATTCTACATTAGGCTGTCTTGAAATATCCTCTGCCAAAGATTAATCCATTGCTTTTCAACTTAGCATCAGGCAAGCATTTGGGCTGTGGGCAAACTGCTGCCAGACTCTTTTATCAAAATATCCCGGTTGCTGCCTAAGTCTTTATTTTCCCCTGAACCACATCTTTCAGTCCATGCTTTCTCAAGGCCTCCACTAGAATGGCCCTTAAACTCTGCTTACAATAGTCAACAGCCTTTCCAGCCCAAAGTTCCAAAGTTTCCAACTTCTCCAACATACACATGGTCAGGTTCTTCTCAGCCAACCCTCTCTGGTACCAATAACTGTATTAGTAACTTTTCTGTTGCTGTGATAAAGTACCATGACCAAGGAACTTACAAAGGAAGAGTTTATTTGAGCTTACGATTGGCGGTTCCAGGGAATTAGTCATTGTGTCGGGAGGCGTGGCAACTGGATCTGAAGCAGCAAACGAGGGTCACATCTCGCAAAGAGCACAGGAAACAGAGAGGGGAGCAACTGTCGACCACGGGCTTGTTAAAGCTACTAAGCCTGCCCCCGTGACACACTTCCTTGCAGCATGGCACACACCCCAAGACCTCCCAAAAACAGCGCCACCAACTGAGACAAACGTCTGAAATACCTAGAGCCTATGGGGGACACACTTTCAAACCACCACACCACTCCATTCCCTGCATTTTTGTATTTTGTCATGGATAAGACTAACAACACAGGCAAACTAGGGAAGGAAATATCCATAAGAACATCAGATCACTATCAAATCTAGGAAATCTGTGATTAAGGACAGAGAGGAAGTGTGATGGAAACCAAGTGTGCAGTTGTGTTAGGGAATGAAATGGACGGAGAATAACATTTGAAGTTTTAACATGTGAAGGAATGCTTAGAACAGCATTTCTTAAAGAGCAAAACCTCTAGTAGAGGTAAATGAAAGAATTTTGAGAGTTTTTGAGATGGTAGTAAATGATATTGGACTTGATAAGTGCAGGTTGAGCTCCAATATGTACAATTAATTTATGTTCATCAACCATTTCAAAACTTTCAAAATAAATGGTATTAAGATATTGAGGGGCTGGAGAGATGGTCTAGTGGTTAAGAAGCACTGACTACTCTTGCAGAGGACCTGGGTTCAATCCCTAGCACCCACATGGCAGATGAGAACCCGTCTGTAACTCCAATTCTAGGAAAACTCTAGTTCCAGGGGAGTCTGACACCCTCTTCTGACTCTGCAGCATTGCACGACATGGGTGCACAAACCTACATGCAGACAGTACATTCATACACATAAAACATAAAAAATTAAAAAAAAAGATATTGAATTGCAAAAATGATTTTCTAATTTTCTTTATATTTTGTGTCAAGATATATCATTTCTTCTTAGTATATCTTTAATACTTGGTTTCTTTTAATTGAAACATCTCTTTTTTTCTTTTTGTAAAAAAGTTTGCTATGGCTGACCTGGAATTTGTTATGTAGACCAGGCTGGCCATGAGCATGTCATGTTCCTCTTGCCTCAGCCTCCGGAGGGCTAGGACTATAGGTGTGCCACTGATGTGGTTTATTATTCTTCTCTTTTATTTATTTGTGTGTGTGGTGTGTGGTTGTGTGTTGTGTCTTATTCGTGTGCCTTTCTGTGGACAGGATGGCATTGGATCTGTGGAGTAAAAGTTATAGGTAGTTGTGAGCTTCTCCACATGTTCTTGGAAACAAATTTGGGTCCTCTGGAAAAGAGAAGTGCTCTTAACCACTGAGCATCTCTCCAAGCTCTGTCTCCTTTCTCTATTAAACAGAGAAAGACACAAAATACCTAACAGAAATGCATTGGTATTGTTTTATTGTTTGTTTGAGACAGTTATCTTATATTTGTGGCAAGTAAATTGATCTTAAAGTTTTGTGACACTGAGATTCTATATAAAATAAAAAATTTTCAGTTAAAAAGCAAGGTAATTTATAAAAATGCTGTAGTGAGTGCTTTATTGATCATGGTAGTATTAATAATTAAATTATTTCTTATGTATTTAAAAATATATTCTCATTTAGTGTCCTATTTTTCATTATTATAGTTTAGATTCCCCCCACCCCAGTATTTCCTATGAAATGGTCAAGATGTGGTGATGTCTGAACAAAGACAGCTAAGAGCAAACTCTATTTATTCTCAGAACTTATCCCATCTGATTTCCCTCAGTATTCAACAGAGAACTGTTTCTCTATTTGCTGAAACAGTACATTCATCATGATATGAAAAAAGAAAAGAGGAACTTTGTCTTATAGAGAAGGATTTTTCTTTCTGACACCTGCTGACCCAGAACAGGACACACAACCACAAATAGATGTTATCAATCTAATCCCACCTGCTATTATTGGGATTTCTCTGCTTCACCTCGTGATGCATTTTCACAACACACACACACACAACACACACACAACACATTTTTCTGGATCAGGGGCAAGGAAGAGTCATGAAGGACTAAAGTTATAGTTTCAGCTTACAAGAGGAGCCCAAGGCCTCATAAATGTTTTACATTATAAATAAACTGAGGTGGCGTTTAATGATCTCAAAACCTAAGACTAACTTTGTTTGCAAGGTTAGGTGAGATTTTGATTTGTAAAAGAAGGCATTCCCATAAGTCATTCCTACAGTTTATTATGGAACATATTCAGTTGCACGGCAAGAGTAGCTTCTCTCATTCATCAAAATGTTTTTGAGATTTGTTGATGTTGTTGAGTATATCCACAGTTTATTTTTTATTGCTCAGTAGTAACACATTGTATGGATATATACAACTTTTAAAAATCCATTAATCAGCAATGGGGGTGGAGTCAGATGCCCACACAGACAACACCAGCTGTGTCCAGCTCATGGCATGAGCAGACTTCACCTGTGTCTTGCACAAAACAGCCTTCCAAAATGCCAGGTGAGCACTGCCTGCCTGAGTGCTTTGGGCACCCTGTGCTGGAGGCTTGGTATCACCTGGGACCTTCCAGCCTTTGGGTCCCAGCCTGGACTCAGACACACACACACAGCACAGCACCAGCGCACCCAGCTCATGGCATGAGTTTGCCACCCAGGGCCCCCCCACCAGCCTGGGGGAGTGGTGGTGCAGAGGATCTAGCATGGGCAGTATTAGTGATTATAGTCGTGCAGCCAACGTTGGGGAACTAGAACCCAAAGAAACAAGTAAACAAGCAAATCCACATGCCAAAGACACACACACACACACACACACACACACACACAAAAAAAACAATGGGAAAGCTCATAATAAATATACACAGAACTCTACCAACCTACAGAAGATTCTACAATGAGATCTCTCTGGAAGGAACCAAGACAGGACTTAGAGAACAATTGTGGACAAATTCAAAGAGATTAGAGAACTAAGGGAAGAGAAAGAAAAACTCAAGAAGTACTAGAAGGGTGGTAATGACAAATGTTGGAAAGAACTAGGGGAGAGATTGAAAAACTCAAGAAGGACCTAAAGGAGAGAATGACAAATGAAATAATGATTGAGAAGATAGTCAAGGATAAGAGAGAGAAATGACAAACTCCAGAAGGAAGTGGAATACTGAAAAGATCCCAGGCAGAAAAAGATAATGAAACCAACCGAAGAAGCAAAGAGCTACAGAAGAGATGAGACAGGCTCCAGAAGGAAGTGGAAATACAAAAAGAAATCATCAGGATGAAATGAAAAAGGAAATTGAACATTCTTCCAATCAACAGGAAAGGATGGGAAAAAGCCTCAGAAGCAGAATGGAAGAAGCAGAAAAAAGAATATCAGACCTTCAGGATAACATGGACAAACTAGAATGCTCAAGTAAAGATTATGAAAAATTAAAAAAACAACAACACAAGAGTGAACAACCGGAAAATGTGACACATGAAAAGACAATCCCGCCTCATAGGGATTGAGGAAGGTGAAGAATTCCCCAAGACAACACTATTGACCAGATCTTCTACAGGATAATAGAAGAAATTTTCCCAAACTGAAAAAAGACAAACCCATACAAATACAAGAAGCACACGAATAAAACACCAAACAGTGCAATAGACAGAAAAGAAATTCCCCACACATGTAATTGTTAAAATACTAGTGCTCAAAACCAAGACAAAATACTGAAAGCCACAGACAAAAACAAGTTACATATAGGGGAAACCCATCAGAATCACAGGTGACTTCTCAGTGCAAAACTATGAAAGCCAGAAGATTGGACCAAAGTATCCCAGTACTAAATGACTTTAGATGCCAACCCAGACTACTATACCCAGCAAAAATGTCAATTTATAGTTGAAGGAGAAAAAAATCTTTCACGACATGAACAGATGAAAAAGAATACATGTCTAAAGAAACCAACACTTTAGAAAATCCTCAAAGTAATCCCAAAGAACAGAGGAAAGGAGCAACTATCCCTAAGCATTAAAGAGAGAAAGCAACAAAAGCATAACAGGTAAATACAACCTAGACCAAGAATGCAAAACAAAAAATAAGGTAAAAGGAAACAACACACATCTCTCAATAATAACCTTAAATGCTAGTAATCTAAACTCCCAATTAAAAGCATAGACTGGGAGAATGGATTAAGAAACTGAATCCTTCTATATGCTGTCTACAAGAAACCCATCTCACCATTAAGGCAGACACCACTTAGAGTGAAAGGATGGAAAAAATATTCCAAGCAAATGGTACCAAAGAAACAAGAACGAAGTGCTATTCTAGTCATCGAGACAAAATAGATCTCAAAGTAAAATTAATAAGAAGAACAAAGAGGACATTACATCCTTGTCAAGGAACAATGAAACATGAAACTTCACAATCCTAAATGTCTATGCAACAAAATCTGGTCACCAATTTTAAAACATAACCCTGCAGGACCTCAAGATACAGATTAATCCTAACATGCTAATATTGGGAGACTTCAACACCCCCATGAGCCTTGGATAGTCAACAGGACAACAAATAAATACCAAATGGACCTCACAGACATCTACAGAATATTCTTCCACCAAACACCAGAGAATATAACTTTCTACTTCAGCACCTCACAGAACATTCTCCAAAATTGACAACACACTGGAGACACAAAAAGGAACCTCAACAAATGCGAAATGATAGAAATTATCCATGATTCTACAGACCACAGTGCAATAAAGCTCAATATCGAACACCAGAATAAGTTCAACTAGCTACAAGAACACATGAGACTAACAACACAATCCCAGATAATGAATGGGTCAGGAAAGAAAAAAGAGTGAAATAAAAATATTTCATGGAAGTGAGTGAAAAAGACAATACAGGGGCTGGAGAGATGGCCTAGCAGTAAGAGCATGACTGCTCTTGCAGAGACCCAGGTTTGATTCCCAGCACCCACATGGTGGCCGAGAACCGTCTTTAACTTCAGTTCCAGGGGAAACCGACGCCCTCTTCAGACCTCCACAGCATTTGCATGAACAGGGTGCCAGACCTGCATGAAGAAGTACATTCATGCACATACGAA
The DNA here is from genome assembly GCA_009823505.1 of Rhizomys pruinosus. NCBI lineage: Eukaryota > Metazoa > Chordata > Mammalia > Rodentia > Spalacidae > Rhizomys > Rhizomys pruinosus. The sequence continues at coordinate 843,873 of VZQC01001376.1, forward strand.
ATAAAAAAATATTAAAAAAATAAAAAAAGACAATACAACACAACAAAACCTTGGGATCTTTAAAAGACAGTGCTTAGAGGGAAATTTATAACCTAAGTGCCCACATCAAAAAAAAAACAAACAAACCCAAAAACAGAAAGGGAACAAATAAATGATCTAACACCGACATTAAAAACACTTGAGAGAAAACAACAAACTGAACCGTAAACCAACAGACAGGAAGAAATAACAAAAATCAGAACATAAATCAATGAAATAGAAACAAAGAAAACAATACATAGAATCAACTAATCCAAAGCTGGTTCTTGGAAAAGATAACAAAATAGACAGACTCTGACCAGTTAACCAAAAAAGAAGAGAAACTCATTACTCCATCTCTTGAGTGGGTGATTTGTTTTCTTACTTCTTTGTTTTTTTGAGTAGTTTAATATATTTGGTGTTAATGCTCTGTCAGATGTATCAATGGTGAAGGTTTCCCTCCCACTCTTTTGGGTTTTCTCTTCACTTCGGTTTTTCTTTTGGTGTACAGAAGCTTTTAGTTGAATGAGTTCNTTTTTTTTTTCCAAAAGTCACTTTTGGTCATGGTATTTTGTCATAGTAACAGAAAAGTAGCTCATACAGAAAGACTGGTTCCTGACTGAGTTTGAAGGTAGAACATAGGCTTCTCAATACTTCCTTCCTAGGTAGGACCTACATTTAACCTTATTAGGAGCTTTTAATTGTCCAGCTGTGTAACATTTTGGTTTTGTCTCTTTTGCCTTGTATTCATAATGACTAGCAGAACAAGGTCTTCTGTATCAGTGGCCAGGGCTACACCAGCAGGGCTTCCCACTTGTGGTGCTTTGAATGTGTATCTGCCATAGGCTCTAGGTATTCAGACGTTTGTCTCCAGTTGGTAGCACTGTTTTTGGAGGTCTTGGGGTGTGTGGCCATGCTGCAGGAAGTGTGTCACTGGGGGCAGGCTTAGTGAACTTAACAAGCCTCGCGGTCGACAGTTGCTCCCTCTCTGTTTCCTGTGCTCTTTGCGAGATGTGACCCTTGGTTTGCTGCTTCAGATCCAGTTGCCACGCCTCCCGCCACAATGGACTAATTCCCTGGAACCGCCAATCGTAAGCTCAAATAAACTCTTCCTTTTGTAAGTTCCTTGGTCATGGTACTTTATCACAGCAACAGAAAAGTGACTAATACAATAAATTGGTACCAGAGAGTGGGCTGTTGGCTGTGAAGAACCTGACCATGTGTATGTTTGGAGAAGTGTGGAAGACTTTGGAACTTTGGGCTGGAAAGGCTGTTGACAATTGTGGCGGGAGGTGTGGCGGCTGGATCTGAAGCAGCAAACCGAGGGTCACATCTCGCAAAGAGCACAGGAAACAGAGAGGGAGCAACTGTCGACCACGAGGCTTGTTAAGCTCACTAAGCCTGCCCCCAGTGACACACTTCCTGCAGCATGGCCACACACCCCAAGACCTCCCAAAACAGCGCCACCAACTGGAGACAAACGTCTGAATACCTAGAGCCTATGGGGGACACACATTCAAACCACCACACCACTCCATTCCCTGCATTTTTGTATTTTGTCATGGATAAGACTAACAACACAGGCAAACTAGGGAAGGAAATATCCATAAGAACATCAGATCACTATCAAATCTAGGAAATCTGTGATTAAGGACAGAGAGGAAGTGTGATGGAAACCAAGTGTGCAGTTGTGTTAGGGAATGAAATGGACGGAGAATAACATTTGAAGTTTTAACATGTGAAGGAATGCTTAGAACAGCATTTCTTAAAGAGCAAAACCTCTAGTAGAGGTAAATGAAAGAATTTTGAGAGTTTTTGAGATGGTAGTAAATGATATTGGACTTGATAAGTGCAGGTTGAGCTCCAATATGTACAATTAATTTATGTTCATCAACCATTTCAAACATTTCAAAATAAATGGTATTAAAGAATATTGAGGGGCTGGAGAGATGGTCTAGTGGTTAAGAGCACTGACTACTCTTGCAGAGGACCTGGGTTCAATCCCTAGCACCCACATGGCAGATGAGAACCGTCTGTAACTCCAATTCTAGGAAAACTCTAGTTCCAGGGGAGTCTGACACCCTCTTCTGACCTCTGCAGCATTGCACGACATGGGTGCACAAACCTACATGCAGACAGTACATTCATACACATAAAACATAAAAAATTAAAAAAAAGAATATTGAATTGCAAAATGATTTTTCTAATTTTCTTTATATTTTGTGTCAAGATATATCATTTCTTCTTAGTATATCTTTAATACTTGGTTTCTTTTAATTGAAACATCTTTTTTTCTTTTTGTAAAAAGTTTGCTATGGCTGACCTGGAATTTGTTATGTAGACCAGGCTGGCCATGAGCATGTCATGTTCCTCTTGCCTCAGCCTCCGGAGGGCTAGGACTATAGGTGTGGTCCACTATGTGGAACTTTCCTCATTCATTCCTTTTCCAGATTAAAATAAAGTTGTGTGTGTGTGTGTGTGTGTGTGTGTCTGTGTCTGTGTAAAGCCCAAAGATGGCATTGGATCCTGTGGAGTAAAAGTTATAGGTAGTTGTGAGCTGCTCACAATGTTCCTGGAAACCAAATTTGGGTCCTCTGGAAGAAGAGTAAGTGCTCTTAACCACTGAGCCATCTCTCCAGCTCTGTCTCCTTTCTCTATTAAACAGAGAAAGACACAAAATACCTAACAGAAATGCATTGGTATTGTTTTATTGTTTGTTTGAGACAGTTATCTTATATTTGTGGCAAGTAAATTGATCTTAAAGTTTTGTGACACTGAGATTCTATATAAAATAAAAAATTTTCAGTTAAAAAGCAAGGTAATTTATAAAAATGCTGTAGTGAGTGCTTTATTGATCATGGTAGTATTAATATCCCAAATTATTTCTTATGTATTTAAAAAATATATCTCATTTAGTGTCCTATTTTTCATTATTATAGTTTAGATTCCCCCCACCCCAGTATTTCCTATGAAATGGTCAAGATGTGGTGATGTCTGAACAAAGACAGCTAAGAGCAAACTCTATTTATTCTCAGAACTTATCCCATCTGATTTCCCTCAGTATTCAACAGAGAACTGTTTCTCTATTTGCTGAAACAGTACATTCATCATGATATGAAAAAAGAAAAGAGGAACTTTGTCTTATGAGAGAAGGATTTTTCTTTCTGACACCTGCTGACCCAGAACAGGACACACAACCACAAATAGATGTTATCAATCTAATCCCACCTGCTGATTATTTGTGGCATGTTGCTGCTCTTACCTGTGACATTTTCACAACACACACACACACACACACACACACACACACATTTTTCTGGATCAGGGGCAAGGAAGAGTCATGAAGGACTAAAGTTATAGTTTCAGCTTACAAGAGGAGCCCAAAGCCTCATAAAATTGTTTACATTATAAATAAACTGAGGTGGCGTTTAATGATCTCAAAACCTAAGACTAACTTTGTTTGCAAGGTTAGGTGAGATTTTGATTTGTAAAAGAAGGCATTCCCATAAGTCATTCCTACAGTTTATTATGGAACATATTCAGTTGCACGGCAAGAGTAGCTTCTCTCATTCATCAAAATGTTTTTGAGATTTGTTGATGTTGTTGAGTATATCCACAGTTTATTTTTTATTGCTCAGTAGTAACACATTGTATGGATATATTACACTTTTAAAAATCCATTCATCAGCAATGGGGGTGGAGTCAGATGCCCACACAGTACAACACCAGCGTGTGCCCAGCTCATGGCATGAGCAGACTTCACCTGTGTCCTGCACAGCAACAGCCTCCAAAATGCCAGGTGAGCACTGCCTGCCTGAGTGCTTTGGGCACCTTGTGGAGGCTTGGTATCACCTGGGACCTTCCAGCCTTTGGGTCCCAGCCTGGGACTCAGACACACACACAGCACAGCACGAGCGTGCACCCAGCTCATGGCATGAGTTTGCCATCAGGGCCCCCACTCAGCCTGGGGGAGTGGTGGTGCAGAGGATCTAGCATGTGCAGTATTAGTGATTATAGTCTGTGCAGCCAACGTTGGGGAACTAGAACCCAAAGAAACAAGTAAACAAGCAAATCCACATGCCAAAGACACACACACACACACACACACACACACACACAAACCAACATGGGAAAAGCTCATAATAAATATACACAGAACTCTACCAAACCTACAGAAGATTCCTACAATGAGATCTCTCTGGAAGGAAACCAAGACATGGACTTTAGAAGAACAATTGTGGACAATTCAAAGAGATTAGAGAACTAAGGGAAGAGAAAGAAAAACTCAAGAAGTACTAAGAGGGTGGTAATGACAAATGTTGGAAAGAACTAAGGGGAGAGATTGAAAAACTCAAGAAGGACCTAAAGGGAGATAATGACAAATGTTGGAAAGAATTAAGAAGGACCTAGAGAGAGAAAATGACAAACTCCAGAAGGAAGTGGAAATACTGAAAAGATCCCAGGCAGAAATGAAAAAGAAAATGACCAACGAACCAAGGTGCTACAAGATGAGAATGACAGGCTCCAGAAGGAAGTGGAAATACTAAAGAAATCACAGGATGAAATGAAAAAGGAAATTGAACATTCTTCCAATCAACAGGAAAGGATGGGAAAAAGCCTCAGAAGCAGAATGGAAGAAGCAGAAAAAAGAATATCAGACCTTCAGGATAACATGGACCAACTAGAATGCTCAAGTAAAGATTATGAAAAATTAAAAAAACAACAACACAAGAGTGGAACAACCAGGAAATGTGAGACACTATGAAAAGACCAATCCCGCTCATAGGGATAGAGGAAGGAGAAGAATCCCAAGACAACACTATTGACCAGATCTTCTACAGGATAATAGAAGAAAATTTCCCCAAACTGAAAAAAGACAAACCCATACAAATACAAGAAGCACATAAAACACCAAACAGGCAATAACAGAAAAGAAATTCCCCACACCATGTAATTGTTAAAATACTAGATGCTCAAAACCAAGACAAAATACTGAAAGCCACAGACAAAAACAAGTTACATATAAGGGGAAACCCATCAGAATCACAGGTGACTTCTCAGTGCAAACTATGAAAGCCAGAAGAATGTGGACCAAAGTATTCCCAGTACTAAATGACTTTAGATGCCAACCCAGACTACTATACCCAGCAAAAATGTCAATTATAGTTGAAGGAGAAAGAAGAATCTTTCACGACATGAACAAGATGAAAGAATACATGTCTAAGAAACCAACACTTTAGAAAATCCTCAAAGTAATCCAAAGAACAGAGGAAAGGAGCAACTATCCCTAAGCAATTAAAGAGAGAAAGCAACAAAAGCATAACAGAGTAAATACAAACCTAGACCAAGAATGCAAACAAAAAATAAGGTAAAAGGAAACAACACACATCTCTCAATAATAACCTTAAATGCTAGTAATCTAAACTCCCCAATTAAAAGGCATAGACTGGGAGAATGGATTAAGAAACTGAATCCTTCTATATGCTGTCTACAAGAAACCCATCTCACATGCAAGGCCAGACACCACCTTAGAGTGAAAGGATGGAAAAAATATTCCAAGCAAATGGTACCAAGAAACAAGACGAAGTGGCTATTCTAGTATCAGACAAAATAGATCTCAAAGTAAAATTAATCAGAAGAGACAAAGAGGACCATTACATCCTTGTCAAAGGAACAATGAACCATGAAGACTTCACAATCCTAAATGTCTATGCACCAAACTTTGGTGCACCAAACTTTATAAACACTACTCTGCAGGACCTCAAGATACAGATTAATCCTAACATGCTAATATTGGGAGACTTCAACACCCCACTGAGCCCCTTGGATAGATCAACAGGACAACAAATAAATACCAAATGGACCTCACAGACATCTACAGAATATTCCACCCAAACACCAGAGAATATACTTTCTACTTAGCACCTCACAGAACATTCTCCAAAATTGACCACATACTGGAGCACAAAAGGAACCTCAACAAATGCGAAATGATAGAAATTATTCCATGCATTCTATCAGACCACAGTGCAATAAAGCTCAATATGAACACCAGAATAAGTTCAACTAGCTACAAGAACACATGGAGACTAAACAACACAATCCTGAATAATGAATGGGTCAGGAAAGAAATAAAGAGTGAAATAAAAATATTCATGGAAGTGAGTGAAAAAGACAATACAGGGGCTGGAGAGATGGCCTAGCAGTTAAGAGCACTGACTGCTCTTGCAGAGGACCCAGGTTTGATCCCCAGCACCCACATGGTGGCCGAGAACCGTCTTTAACTCCAGTTCCAGGGGAAACCGACGCCCTCTTCAGACCTCCACAGCATTGCATGACACGGGTGCCCAGACCTGCATGAAGACAGTACATTCATGCACATACGAAATAAATAAAATATTAAAAAAATAAAAAAAGACAATACAACACAACAAAACCTGTGGCATACTTTAAAGACAGTCTTGAGAGGGAAATTTATAACCCTAAGTGCCCACATCAAAAAAAAACAAACAAACCCAAAAAACAGAAAGGGAACAAATAAATGATCTAACACCGAATTAAAAACACTTGAGAGAAAACAACAAACGAACCGTAAACCCAACAGACAGGAAGAAATAACAAAAATCAGAACATAAATCAATGAAATAGAAACAAAGAAAACAATACATAGAATCAACTAATCCAAAAGCTGGTTCTTGGAAAAGATAAACAAAATAGACAGACCTCTAGACCAGTTAACCAAAAAAGAAGAGAAACTCATTACTCCATCTCTTGAGTGGGTGATTTGTTTTCTTACTTCTTTGTTTTTTTGAGTAGTTTATATATCTTGGATGTTAATGCTCTGTCAGATGTATCAATGGTGAAGGTTTCCTCCCACTCTTTGGGTTTTCTCTTCACTTCAGTCATTTCTTTTGGTGTACAGAAGCTTTTGAGTTTAATGAGATTCCACTTGTCAATTGTTGACCTTATTTCCTGTGCAGCTGCTGTTTGATTTAGAAAGATTTAGAACATCTTTTCCTACACCTATCTCTTGTAGGTTGCTGCCAATGTTTTCTTCTATCACCTTCAGAGTTTTGGGTTTCACATTGAGGTCTTTGATCCATTTGGAGTTGATTTTTATACAAGATGAGAGGTAGGGGTTTAAGTTTGTTCTAAAAAAGGTGATCTAGTTTTGCAAGCACCATTTGCTGAAGATGGTGTCTTTCCTCCATTGAGTCTTTTTGGCCCTTTTGTGGAATATGAGGTGGCTGAAATTTTATGAGCTCAAGTTTGGATCTTTAATTTTGTTCCATTGGTCTATGGGTCTATTTTTGTGCCAGTACCGGGCTGTTTTCATGACTATAGCCCTGTTGTTTACGTCATGGAAGGTTTTTCTCTCTCCCCCTGTGTAGCTCTTTTCACTCAGGGTTGTTTTGGCTATTCGAGGGCTTTTGTTTTTCAATATGAATTTAAGGATTTTTTTCTTCAAGTATGTGAAGAAACTCTTGGGGATTTTAATTGGGATTGCATTGAATCTGTATATTAATTTAGGTATAATGGACATTTTTACTATATTAATTTTTCCAACCCATGAACACGGGAGGTCTTTCCATCTTCTGATGTCTTTGTCAATCTCCTTCTTCAGGGGTTTAAACTTTTTGTTGTAGAGATCTTTGGTGTCTTTGGTTAAGTTTGCTCCTAGGTATTTTATTTATTTATTTATTTATTTATTTATTTATTTATTTATTTATTTATTTATGGCTATTGTGAGTGGGAAGGACTCCTTGTGTTCCTTCTCCAGTTGCTTGTTGTTGGTGTAAAGGAAGGCTACTGATTTTTCTAGGTTAATTTTGTATCCCACCACTTTACTGAAACTCTTAACCATTTCTAGGGTTTTTCTGGTAGAGTTTTTAGCAGCCGTTAGGTAAAACTATCATATCATCTGCAAAAATGGATAGACTCTGTCATTTTCATGTCATCAGTGAGTGTGACTGGTGTCTCTGCCCTATTAGGACCTGGCAGTCTCAAATGTGGCCAGGTGCCTACTGAGATATAGATAAGCATTTGAAAAATAGTATGATATTTCTCTAGTACTTGATAGTGAGCTTTCTGTGAATGGCCAGAACAGTAGGGAGAAAGGTCAGGGGAAGTTGGGTATATGTGAGTCTTTATTTTATTATTCTAATGGAAAGGCAAGAGGATTTTGTCCCACCCCCACCCCCAACCCAGACTTTATTTCTTCACCTCAAACAGTGGGCCATTTCTGGATAATTGATCTGATGCTGAACTCAGTGTCTGCTTGTTTCATATGGGCCTCCTCTGTTCTTAGAACTTATTTATAATGCTGGCCTCTTGTGGTGGGGAGGGGGTGGGACCAAATTTCTACCTTGGGTGTAGTGTGTGTTCCTGTACCCCCTGGGCTCGCCATTGGTGCCCCAGTAATGCAGCAACTGAAAGACTGCTGATACTATTACCCTCCTCACAGTTCTTTTAGATGTTTGGTGCTAATTCCCCAAATCTTAGTGGCTTTCATAAAGGTTTCTATTGTGACACAAAGAAAGAAACTCATTTTATATAATTTTCTCCACTTCCCATGTACAAATTGCTAAAGAAGAATTTTACAAAACATACCTTTAAAATCTGTAAAGTACTTTGATTTTTGGTACTTCATTGAATAAAAATGCTGGTTAGATCACACTAATAGTCTTATTCACAGTTTAAGAAACACTACATTAATTGATATTTAAAGTGTAAAATTCTTAACTGGAACAGGTCATTTATTATTTTAATTCAGTAGTATAAAAAACTATTAAAATTTTAGATACTAATTTAATTTCACACATTTTCCTTTTAAGTGGCCTATTCATTTTAGTACTAAAATTGACTAGATTTAAAATCAAATTAATTCAGATCACTGTGAATAAAATTTAATTGATAAAATTTAAACTGAATCATTCATTCTTAACAATACCTTCTTATTTTACTTTAACACATAGGTTTAATTTTCAGGAGTTAATTTTATTTGGTAGAAGTAAACTTATATTTTAGGAGAAATAGAAATCTAGAATTTTTTCCTCTTTTCTGAGGCTTATTAAAATAGATATTATTGAGATATCATTGAAGAAGAGATCTTCAAAGTTCAATGGCCGATCACAAATACTAGAGTTTTTTTAATTTAGAAAGCAAATCATTTCAAAAAATCAAACAAGAAAAACATCTATATTTCATTCTTAGAACAGAGAAAGAGGACATTTCTGACTATCTGTCCCCTTTCAGGATGCTTGCTTCTCATTTTGGCTCCATGCCTTTTGACCTGGATCTCCCTGTACAGTCATGACATGCAGGTTGTCTATTCTTAGCATCTACTGAGATGAGAAGAGAAGACACTGTGATTGGAAAATTTCATTTTGAGAAGTAAATGATCTACCCCAGCCCTTCAAGAGTATTTCTGTTTCAAAAATAAAATATTGTTTGCACAAGTTAATATACACTGAGGGGAAAACCATGTAGAAAACAAGTAATAAGTAAAACATGTTCCACACTCTAGAGTGTCCCTACAGGGGCCTCCGTTTGTGAGCCCTACAATCATTCCCCTCAATTCTCTCATAGTTGCTTTACTAATTTGGTATAAACGGGACTTCTAGCTTTATTCTCTATGCCTTGGAAACTTTTTCCCCGGAAATATTTACTCATTTAAAAACAACTGATTTATTTTTATTTTATGTTTATGAGTGGTTTGCTGACATGTATGTAAGTATACTACATGTGTGCAATGACCCTGAAAGCCAGAAGAGGGCATTGAATTGCCTGGAATTGGAATTACCTACAGGTTTTAGCCACCATGTGGATGCTGGGAACAGAACCTGGGTCCTCCACAAAGCAGCCAGCAGCCAGTGCTCTTGACCACTGAACCAACTTTCCAGCCCCATTTTCTAAGGTTTGACCTTTAATCATTTCAATATCTACAGCTCCTGTGGATTGAATACTGGTAATTTCTTTCTTTCTTTCTTTTCTTCTTTTTTTTTTGAATTGGAGGATTTTTTTTTCCTAAAAGGGGTCATGTGTTCCTTAAGGAAGTACTCGAAGGTTCCTCCAAGGCAATCCCAAACAACCATCAATCCTGCACTTTTGCTCCACATTGGGGTCTTTCCCTCCCATGGTACCTCTAATGAAGTCCAGTAAGCACGTGTCCTGTCTTGATCTTCCCAGTACTGGCCTCCATGATATAGCCTTATTCTGATAAGTATTTCAGCCTTATCAGAAATCCCCTTAGCTGTTTAGTCCACAAGTTGGGTATCGCAGTAGTCCCCATCTGGCATTGAAGGTTTGGAGGAGTCTTGGAGAGACATGAGTCTTTAGTCCCTATTGGAAGGTTAAAAAGCTGTGTCTCAGGTCTTGAGAGATGGCCTAGCAGTTAAGAGTGCCAACTGCTCTTGCAGAGGACCCAGTTTGATCCCCAGCACCCACATGGTGGCTGAGAACAATCTTTGACTCCAGTCCCAGGGAAATCCGATGCCCTCTTCTGACCTCCGTGACATTGCACAACACGGGTGCACAGACCTACATGCAGACAGTACATTCACACACATAAAAAATAAAATAAAAAGCTGTGTCTCATGTCTTTGAGGAGTGCCAAAAGCTGTGGCAGCCGCAGAGTATATGCACTTGCCAGTAAGAAGTGAAGACAGGCCAAACAACAGTACTCTCTCTTTTTTCTTTTTGTCTTTTTACTAAGATCTCAAGTTTTATGTCTGCAGTACAGTTTCTCTGGTCTTACTGATTATTTATTTCTGGTTGTACTTTCCTTTTGGAAGCTTAAGGCCACGCAGTTAGCCCAGATTAACCAAAGTTTTTGTTTTCTCAAGGTCAGTTGAGGATCTGGTCCTCAGGGGTCTCTCGGGGTTTTTTTGTGGTGGGGAGGGGGGAGCACCTTGCTACTTTCAGCTTTTCATTTACCAGTTCCATCCACTCAAGGACAAACTCAGGTCTTGCCAGACGATGCTTCCTTTTCTGAAGCATGAGCAGACTTTCCTCTTTATAGACTGGACACTGGCTGAAGTCCCATTAGTGGCTAAGACCTCCCTGAACAGGAAGACTGGTGACCCACATTTGCAGGACATTTCAAGAGATGCCCCCATGCATAATCCCCTAAGACTTGGTTGACCTCTGAGGACAAGGAACAAAGTTATCCATTAGGTGGTATGGGCATTATGTATGGTCGTTAAGCACCCAGAAAGGCTAAGTTGCACCAGCCTATTACATTGCACCTATATTAAAATTGTATCCTTTGGAAACAAACTGTATGTTATTTCCATATCATATTTCTTGATTTGCATCTTTCCATTTTAATCCCATATTACTCTAAAAGATGCACACATACCCTCTATCATATACCAAAAACCCAAGGTTTGAAAATAAATGTTAGGTCAGCTCTAGGACCTGTTTAGGGATTCACAATGCAAGAGCACGGTTGTCTTCAGATCATGAGGAATATACTATTAACCTTGCTCAGTTTGTCTTACAACTAGGTATTTTGTACTAAAATCCACAGATGAAGGATATCATTCATCTTTTGTTTTTCTGGGATTGTGTAACTTCACTTAGCATAAAATCTTCTAGTTCCATCCATTTACCTGCAAATTTCATGATGTCATCTTTCTTTACCACTGCATAGAACTCCATTGTGTAGATGTACCACATTTTCTCTATCCACTAGTCAGTTGAGGGGCACTTGGGTTGGTTCTATCTCTTTGCTACTGTGAAGAGAGCTGCAATAAACATGGCTGTACATGTATCTCTGTGGTAGGAAGAGTCTGATGGATATATTCCCAGAAGTGGTATGGCTGGGTCAGGTGGTAGGCTCATTTTGAGTCTTTTAAGGGTATTGCTTTCCATACTGGATGTACAAGTTTGGATTCCCACCAGCAGTGGATGAGTCTTCCCCTTTCCCCACACCCTCTACAGCATTTAATATCATTTGTTTTCTCAATCCTTGCCAGCCTTATTGTGGTGAGATGATGTCTTAAAGTGGTTTTAATTTGCATTTCCTCAATTATTAGGGATGTTGAACACTTTTAAAGATGTTTCTCAGCCATCTCTATTTCCTCGCTTGTGAAGTCTCTGATTAGCTCTTTACTCCATCTTTTGAGTGAGTCATTTGTTTTCTTACTTCTTTGTTTTTTGAGTAGTATATTCTGGAAGTTAATGCTCTGTCAGATGTATCCGCAGCAGTGAAGGTTTCCTCCCACTCTGTGGGTTTTTGCCTCACTTCCCTGATTGTTTCTTTTGCTGTACAGAAACTTTTGAGTTTAATAAGGTCCCACTTGTCTATTGTCAACCTTATTTCCTGTGCAGCTGCTGTCTGATTTAGAAAGTTTTTTCCTATGCCTATGTCTTGTAAGTTGCTGCCAACTTTTTCTTCTATCACCTTCAGAGTTTTGGGTTTCACATTAAGGTCTTTAATCCATTTGGAATTGATTTTTCTACAGGGTGAGAGTTAGGGGTTTAATTTTATTCTTCTACAAGTGGTGATCCAGTTTTGCCAACACCATTTGCTGAAGATGCTGTCTTTCCTCCATCGTGTCTTTTTGGCCCCCTTGTCAAATATGAGGTGGCTGAAATTGTATGTGCTCAAGTTTGGATCTTTAATTTTGTTCCATTGGTCTATGGGTCTGTTTTGTGCCAGTATCAGGCTGTTTTTATGACTATAGCCCTGTAGTATCATTTGATATCTGGTATAGAAATCCCCCCTGTATTGCTCTTTTCACTCAGGGTTGCTTTGGCTATTTGGGGTCTTTTGTTATTCAATATGAATTTAAGAATTTTTTTTTCCCAAGCCTGTGAAGAATGTCCTTGGGATTTTAATTGGAATTGTGTTGAGTCTGTATATTAATTTGGGTAGAATGGACATTTTTAGTATATTAATTTTTCCAATTCATGAGCATGGGAGGTCTTTCCATCTTCTGATGTCTTCTTCAATCTCTTTCTTTAGGAGTTTATAGTTTTTGTTGTAGAGATCGTTGGTGGTTTTGGTTAGGTTTATTCCTAGGTATTTTATTGTTTTTGAGGCTATTGAGATTGGGAAGGTCTCCTTGTATTCCTTCTTCAGTTGCTTGTTGTTGGTGTAAAGGCTACTGATTTTTCTAAGTTAATTTTGTATCCCACCACTTTACTGAAACTCTTAATTGTTTTTAGGAGTTTTCTGGTGGAGTTTTTAGCATCTCTTAGGTAAACTATCATATCATCTGCAAAAAGGGATAATTTGACTTCCTCTTTTCTAATTAGATCTCCTTTAATTTTCTTTTCTTGCCTTATTTTCTAGCCAGTGTTTCAAACACTATATTGAATAGGAGTGGCGATAAGGGGCAGCCTTGTCAGGTTCCTACCTTTATGGGGAATCCTTCTAACTTTTCTCCATTTAGGATGATGCTGGCTGTGGGTTTCTTATATATCGCTTGGATTATGTTGAGGAATGATCCTTCCAGTCCAATTCCCTCTAGTACTTTAATCGTGAAGGGATGCTGGATTTTGTCAAAGGCTTTTTCTATGTCAATTGAGATGATCATGTGGTTTTTGTCCTTCAGTCCATTTATGTGTTTTATGATATTTATTGATTTTTGTATGTTGAACTATCCCTGCATTTCTGGTATGAATCCAACTTGATCATGGTGAATGATCTTTTTGATGTAGGTCTGTATACAGTTTGTAAGTATTTTGTTGAGAATTTTTGCATCTGAGTTCATTAATGAGATGGTTCTGTAGTTCTCTTTTTTGGTTGCATCCTCGCCTCGTTTTAGTATTAGAGTGATGCTGGCTTCATAGAAGGAATTTGGGAGATTTCCCTCTGCTTGTATCCTTCTGAACAGTTTTAATAATAATGGTTGTAGGTCCTCTTTAAATGTTTTATAGAATTCTGCTGTGAAACCATCTAGGCCTGGGCTTTTTTTAGTTGGGAGGTTTCTTGTTACATTTTCAATTTCTTCATATATTATGGGTCTGTTTAAGCTGTCAATCTCTTTTTGGTTTAGCCTTGGCAATTCCCTGGATTACAGATATTCATCCATTTCTCTTAGGTTTTCAAATTTAGTAGAGTATAGGTTTTATCCTGTATGATTGTCTGGATCTTTTCATTGTCTGTTGTGATATTTCACCTTTCATCATGAATTCTATTGATTTGGAGTTGCTCTTTCTTTCTTTTGGTTAACTGGGCTAGGGGTCTGTCTATTTTGTTTATTCTCTCAAAGAACCAACTTTTGGATTTGTTGATTTTTTTGTATTGTTTTCTTTGTTTTTATTTCATTAATTTCTTCTCAGATTTTTGTTATTTTTTCCTGTCTGTTGCATTTAGGGTTTATTTGTTTCTGTCTTTCAAGTGTTTTTAGCTGCACTGTTATCTCATTTATCTGTGCTCTTTCTGTTTTTTTTTTTCTTTCTTTTTTTTTATATAGGCACCTAGGGCTATAAATGTCCCTCCTAAGACGGCTTTTAAAGTGTTTCATATATTTTGTTTTGTTGTACTGTCATTGTCGTTTAGTTCCAGGAATGCTTTTATTTCTTCCTTTATTTCCTCCTTGACCCATTCATTTTTTAGGAGTGTGTTGTTTTGTCTCCATGTGTTCGTGTAGGTAGCAGGGCTTATCCTGGTGTTGATATTGAGCTTTATTGCACTGTGGTCTGATAGACTGCATGGAATTATTTCAATTTTTTGTATTTGTTGAGTTTTTTTTTTTTCTGTGTCCAAGTATATGGTCAATTTTGGAGAATATTCTGTCAGGTGCTGAGTAGAAAGTATATTCTCTGCTGCTTGGGTGGAATATTCAGAAGATGTCTGTGAGGTCCATTTCCTGTATTGTATTGTTCAGCTCAGATGTCTCTCTGTTTATTCTTTGTCCAGTTGATCTGTCCAAAGGACTCAGTGGGGTATTGAAGTCCCCTACCATGTGTGCTGGGGTTAATCTGTGCTTTGAGGTCCTATAGAGTTGTATTTATAAAGGTCAGTGCACTGGAGTTTGATATATATATATATATATATATATATATATTTTTTTTTTTTTTTCTGGGTATAGTAACCTGGGTTGGCATTTATAGTCATTTAGCACTGGGAATGCTTTGGTCCACGTTTTCTTGCTTTTGTAGTTAGCACTGAGAAGTCAGCTGTAATTTTGATAGGTTTCTCCTTATATGTAACTTGTTTTTCTCTTGTGGCTTTCAGAATTTTGTCTTTGTTTTGGGTGTCTAGCATTTTAACTATGTAAGGCAGGGGGAGTTTCTTTTCTGGTCTAGTCTATTTGATGTTCTATGTACTTCTTGTATTCGTATGGGTTTGTCTTTTTTTTAATTTGGGGAAATTTTCATCTATTATTCTGTTGACAATCTGTTCAATACCATTTTCTTGGGATTCTTCTCCTTCCTCTATCCCTATGATGTGGAGGTTTGATCTTTTCACAGTGTCCCACATTTTCTGGTTGTTCCACTCTTGTGTATTTTTAAATTTTTCACTCTTTACTTGAGCTTTTTAGTTGTTCTGTATTATCTTCTAGGTCTGATATTCTTTTTTCTGCTTCCTCCATTCTGCTTCTGAGGCTTTTCCCCATTCTTTCCTGTTGATTGGATGACTGTTCCATTTTCTTTTTCATTTCTCCCTGTGTTTTCTTTATTATTCGCACTTCCTTGTGGAGCTTCTCAATCTTTTCTTGTAGCTCCTTGTTTCGCTTGTTGGTTTCCTTTTTCATTTCAGCATGGGATCTTTTCAGTGTTTCCACTTCCTTCCAGAGTTTGTCATTTTGTCCTTCTAGCTCTTTCTGGAGTCTACCATTTTCTCTTTTTAGTTCTTTCAGAAGTTTGTCCTTGTCTCCCTCTAGGTCCTTTCTGAGTTTTTCATTCTCCCCTCTTAGTTCTATGATTTCTTTGAATATATCTGTGATTGTTATTCTACGATCTGTGTCCTGGGCTACCTCTAGGTACATCCCATTGTAGGAGTCCTCCACAGGCTCCATAGAGTTTGGTGTGGAGTTATTCTGTGCTTTTCCTATACTGTTCTTTCCTTGTGCTCTCTGCATGTGGTTTGCATTTTGCCTGTATTCTGATGCGAATCTTGAATGCCTCTTCACCTTCTTGAAGGATTGCTTTTCTTAATTCCTTCAGGTGCCTTCGTTGTATTCTCCTTATATATGGAGTGTTGACTCATCTAGGTTTCAGGCTTTCACTTTTGGTTATATATTGGAAGGTATAGTTAACTCTTCCCTTTCTGTTTCGCAAGAGCTGGGTGGGTAACAACCCAGATGACACCTTCTGAACACTGTATTCCCTCTGGCTGGCAGCCACTCTCGCCGAAGTTCCAGTTGGTTAGGGGGATGGTGATTGGGTTGCTTGCTTAGCCTGCGTGCTGGTACCCTCTGCCCCAGGTGCTCAGGCAGCAATCGCCTGCAGCATCTGTGTTCGAACCCCAGCTCCCAGCTCCCAGAACCCTCTGGGCTGACACACGCTCTGCCCCAGATGCTGGGGCAGCAGTCACCTGTAGTGTCTGTGTTCGAACGTCAGCTCCTAGCTCCCAACTCCCAACTCCCAGAATCCTCTGGTCTGCACACATTCTGCCACACTCCTAGCACACACTCCTAGCTCCCAGAACCCTCTGAATACTGGTATTTTCAATTCTGCTGATTCATCCTCTCTGTCTTTCTTCCTTGTTTGTTTTATGATTTTTTTAATTGTGAATTTGTTTGGAGAATCTTTATCTAGAGGAAACTTTTGAAATCCATGTTTGAATTTGTTCCTTCGGAGAAGATTGACATTAGCTTTTGCCAGGTGTCTGGGTATGCCATCTCCCCAAATCTATTCTGTGTTTTAATCAAGTCTTTTGGGTAATCATAGCGAACAAGTTCATAACTGAGCCTGATGGTGGGGGAACATGCCTGCCCTTTAAAGAGAACTTCAGAGAGAATTTTCTTCTTTTTCTTTTCTGCTCTACCCAAAGTAAAGGTTAAGGTAGAAGGATAAACGCTCTGTTTCTCTGCTGAATACTTTTTGTTCTGTTTTCAAGATAATGACGTACATAGTTGTCTGTTTTATATAGGGAACTCTGAGCTGACCTTTCATTGATTCAGGAACAAGTTTTATTTCTTGTCTTGTAAACTAAGCATTTGGCCACCAAGAACTGGCAAATACCTCCAGGGTAAGCTGGCAGATACCCCAGTACTCAAGCGCCTGTCTGGATTTTCACTGTATTTTTGGCTTCTGAGCAATTCGTTTATTTTTCTACCAGCTTAATCATAAAACAGAAAAAAAATCATTTATATTTTATTTAGCATTTCCATGTATACTATACCAACAAGGGTGTCTGTGGACATCTAAAGTGGAACTTGGCAAAAATGGAAACTCTAAGGTTTTATTTTTGCAATGATACTGGCATAATTATCTTTCCATCTGGAAGAAAACAGGGTTGTACCACAGTGTCATACCATATACAAAAATAAGTTACAGCTTGATTAAATATCTAATTGTGACATATAAAACAATTTAAATGTCAGAAGAAAATTTAGAAAAAAAGATTGTATGACTTTATAGTGGGGAAACTGTTCTTAAATAAGACAGGAAACTCAGATATATAAAAGGAAAAGATAAGTATAATTGAGTACATGAAAACCAAAATAAAAATGAATGAAACATATAAATAAAACAAAAATATAAAAGTTGGGAAGAAATATTTGTAGCACATATGAATGAGAAATAAGTTAATATTTCAAAATCTATAGACCCTTTGTGTGTGTGTGTGTGTGTGTGTGTGTGTGCATGTGTGTAAGGAGAAACTAGAAGAAGTGAGAGAGGCAGAGAGAAGGGTTCTAAATGAAAACTGAGGAAAGTACAAAAGACAAAACTAGAAATTTTACAGAAGAGAAAAATTCAAAGAAATTAAGTATTAAAAATGATGTTCAACCTCACTAATGGCTGAAACATATAAATTAATGTAACCATATGCCATTTTTCTACCCACTAGTTTAATGATCTATCAGGTTTTCAATTAAGGGCTATCAGAAAATTAGATAATGTCTTAAATAATAAAAGAACTTATCGACTAACATGACTAGAAATCTGGATGTAGTCTAGGTCTATGTTGTACTTTATATATTTTATTATTTTTATTTTATGTGTCTGAGTGTATTGCCTGCATGTATGTCCTGAAATGCCTGTGGAGGTCAGAACAGGGGATCAGATCCCCTCGAACCAGAGTTACAGATGGTTGTTAGCAGCCATGTGGTTACTGGGATTCAAACCCATGTCCTTTGCAAGAGCAGCCAGTGCTCTTAACCACTGAGCCCCCTATATGTCTTAATAAAGGCAATGTGACCCTCTTGTGAGCATCCTGTTGTTTAGGGCATTTTTATGCGACTTTCTGATAGTTGTGTCTGATACTTTTTGACTCATAGGGATTTGCCTTTGCTAATGAAGGAAATGTCATGTTTGGTTCTTAGGGTGCTCAAGAGTCAAGAGAAGCAAATGACAAGAAAGGTTGTTTGACAATCCAATAGAAATGGACTATTTCAATGAAATGTCCAAAGGCTCCTTCTTGTAAGTTTAAAGGAGACATATGAGGTCACTTCCTTGTGAGCAGGTTGTTAGAATTTAGTACTAACCAGAGCAGAAAAAGAATCCCTAATATTCCTAGCAACCTGTGGACAGGGGCTGATTACCTGGTAGACTTCAGGATCTGGTTTCTGTGTCTGAGGGACTTTATTTTCAAAAAATTCAGTGATGTCAGCTGCCTTCCGAAAGAAAGTATGAACTTGTTCTGAGGAAGATGCATTGATGGGCCTCAAAGAGACAAAGAAATGCCCTATCAAGGTTATGCTCTGTGCATAGGGCTGGATTCCCAGCACAGGCATGGCAGAAAGCAAGAACAGGAAGAGGTAAAAAGGAGCACCCAAGCAAGGGATCACCAAAGATTAGAGAGTCGGTGATCTTCTTAGCCTAAGGAACAAAAGGCAAATTTCAGAATATTTGTAGAAAACAGAGATCCATAGAAAAAGGGTGTAGTAGATGTGGAGAGTAAGAGAGGCAAGAATTATTCCAACTAAAAATACAACTGAAACTGAAAACTGAAGGAAGAGTTTTAACAATTAGCATAACAGATAAAGAAAAATAATAAATCTGAGTCGGGCGTGACAGTGCATGCCTTTAATCCCAGCACTTGGGAGGCAGAGGCAGGCTGATTCTCTGTGAGTTCAAGGCCAGCCTAGTCTATAGAGTGAGCTCCAGGCCAGCTGGGACTAAAAGGAGACCCTGTCTCAAAAATACCAAAAAAAAAATAATAATAAAAATAATAAAAATTATAAATCTGAAATGCAGGTCAAAGGAATTGTTTTACATGCAGTATGCAGAGGGCACATGCTAGAAAATAGAGAGAGGGGTAAGAAAGAAATCTGTAAGCAGGTCTAGGGTGAGCTTTCACATGATGGTACAAAGGAACAGAGGGGAGAAACAAGGAAAATAGCCATCTGCAGAGCTAACAGCTCTGAATTGACAAAGGCCATCAGTCCACAGATCTCAGAAGCTCAGTGGGCATCACCAGGACACATGGAATAAAATTTGAATCTGACCTAGTGTGTAGCTATAGACACCAAAGCACAGGGAAGGTCACAAATTTGGCAGAGACGAAAAGGTCAATTAAACTCAGAGGAGGTACAGTTAAGACTAGCATCATCACCCCAGTGGTAAAGAGGTGAGAGAAGCTGGAGTTAGCTTGTTAGTATTCTGAAAAACAGACTGCTGACACAGATTCTATATTCAGCAAAATATCTTTGAAGCACAAGGAAAGGAAAGCTTGACAGGAACAGAAATAGAATGAGTCTGCCAGTGACAGACCCCTGACACAGGAAGTTCTGAAGGATCTACTCCTGATAGAAAAAAGAGCAGTAGCCACGTTCTGACATGCACAGAGGAATGCTTGGCAAAGAGGTGAAAACATGTAACTGATTAGAAAGGCTATTAACCTGCAACAATAGCAATGCCAGTGAGCCTTTGCGAATAACATAAAAGGACCATTGCTTATAAAAATAGCATACTGTATACACCAAATAAAAAGCCCAAATGTAGTTAAAGTGTTCTGAGGGCCTTGTGTAGTCTTAGCAGGAGGGTAGATTATTAAGTGGTTTTCAAAGTATGCTTTTGTGTGTTTGCTGTCATTTATTTTCACATATATCTAATCTAAAGGCTTAGGAGAATGTTCCTTTTATTCTACAACAGGGAAAATTGAATAATAAAAACAATATAGCAGCAGTCAAGAAAAAAATGAGGCACAGCAGGTATGGCAAATGTAAGCAACCAAACAGATCAGTAATAATTAAACGCAAGGGATATAATGTAAATAGTCTAAGCATTCTGGTTAAAGATCAAAGGTTATCAAGTTAGAGAAAACTAATTCAGTTAAATCTTCAAACATGTGTCTATGGAAAATTGGATGTGGTGGTACTCGACTTTCATCTCAGCACCCAGGAGGCAGAAGCAGGCAGATCTTTGTGAGATTGAGGCTAGCCTGATCTACAAAGCAAGTTCCAGGCCAGTTGGGACTATAAGGAGACCCTGTCTCAAAAACTCTCTCTCTCTCTCCCTCTCTCCCTCTCTTCCTCTCTTCCTCTCTTCCTCTCTCCCTCTATCCCTCTCCCTCTGTCTGGTGAGATGGCTTAGCAGGTGAAATCTAGTGAGTGCTTGAGTGCTTTCTGCTCAAGTATAGTGACTTTAGTTTGATTCTAGAATCCATGTAAAAGTGAATGGAAAGAACAAATTCCACAAAATTCTCTTCTGACCTCTTCACTGTGGAGCATCTGCCCCTACCCCTCATCACACACACACACACACACACACACACACAGATACACAGACACACAGACACAGACACATATATACACAGACACACACACAGAGAAACAGACACAGACACAGACAATAGGCACACAGACACACAAACACATACACACACAGTCACACACACAGACAGACACATATATACACAGACATAGACACACAAACAGAAACAGACACAGACACACAAATACAAACACAAACACACAAACACATACACACAGTCACACAGACAGACACACAGACACATAGACACATACACAAACACACACACAGACACAGACATACAGACACATACACAAACACACACAGACACAGACACAGACACACAGAAACAGACACAGACACACAGACACAGACACACACAGACACAGACACACAGACACACATACACACACACACACTAAAATTTTAACTAAAAAGTAATTAATTAAAAATGCTATATTTATGGGGCTGGAGAGATGGCTCAGTGGGTTAAGAGCACTTGGTGCTCTTGCACCAGACCTGGGTTCGATTCCCAGCACCCACATGGTGGCTAAGAACCATCTTTTTTTTCTTTTTCAATTTTTTATTGTTATTAAACTTTTTCCATAAGTCATACATCCTTTCTCAATCGAATCTAGAGTCACTTCCCTTTCCATGCCCCCCACCCCACCCAATTCCCTGCGCTCTGCCATACATGTCCTGCATCTTTTTCTGAGTTTTTACAGAGCTTTATTTCTCAATTCTTTTGTTATTCTCTCCAACTTGTATTGCTACAGTATATATACATATATATATATATAGCTATATATACACATAAATATATACATACACACATACATACATATATACACATATCACTTGAATTGGAGGACATTTTTTCCCTAAAAGATGTCATGTTTTCCTTAAGGAAGTGCTCGAAGATTCCTCCTTGGCAATCCCAAACAACCATCAATCCTACACTTTTGCTCCACACTGGGGTCTTTCCCTCCCATGGTCCCTCAAATGAAGTCCAGTAAGCATATGTCCTGTCTTGATCCCCCTGCACTGGCCTCCATGATACAGCCCAGGTAGTCCAACAATGGCAGTCTATATTCTGACGAGGCTGAAATCCCCTTAGCTGTTTAGTCCACAAGCTGGTTGTCTCAGTAGTCCCCATCTGGCATTAAAGGTTTGGAGGATTCTTGGAGAGACATGAGTCTTCAGTCTTTAATGCCAGGCATGGCGGCACACACCTTTAATCCCAGCACTCAGGAGGATCTCTGTGAGTTCAAGGCCAGCCTGATCTGCAGAGTGAGTTCCAGAACAGCTGGGACTACAGGGAGACCCTGTCTCAAAAATAACAAAAAAAGCTATTTATTTGTTTGTTATTACTCGAGCGTGTGGGAGTATGCATGCCACATTGCATTTGTGGATGTCAGAGAACAACTTGTGGGAGTTGGTTCTCTTTTTCTACCGTGTGGATCCCAGGTGCCCTCATGACGCCCACTGAGCTTTTGGCTATAGGCACCTTTACACACTGAGCCATCTCACTACCCCCTAAGAAATAAAAATCTACAAAAATATGTTTATAGAAATAGCAAAATTAATAGCAAAATTAATGGCACTCTATGTGCCAAATGAAAGTTTAGTTAACTTTTGTTAATAGCAGACAGAATAAACTTTATTTTTTCCAAAGCCAATTTTTTATTGAAGCTCTGTGCATTTCATTCAAAATTTCCAATCAAATCTAGACCCACGCCCCTCTTCCTGCCCCCCACCCAGCCAGAGCTCATGCATTCTGCCAAACTTGTTTTTCTTCTTTTTCCCAGTCTCTCTCAAAATTCTCTATGCAGAAGTTTACTGTTTCGAGCAGAACTTCGCTGTTTCAGTCAGTTCTTTGACCCAATCTTTCTGTTGTTGTTGTTGTTGTTCTTTCTAATATGCATCATTCCAAAATACACACATATGCATGCCACATATATCATAGGTTTTAGCATCTTCAGCTTATGATTTTTTTCTTTATTAAGCTGAAAGATGTCATGTTTGAAGGCTCCTCCTTGGCAAGCCCAAACAACCATCAGTCCTGCCCTTGTGTTCCACATGGTCACCAAATGAGGTCCAGGTAAGCACGACGTCCTGTCTTGATTCCTGTACTGGTCTCCATGATACAGCCTGGGTAGTCCAACAATGGAAGTCTATACTCTGAAGAGACTGAAATCCCAATAGTAGCTAGGTCCACAAGCTGGATGTCTCAGCAGTCTCCATCTGGAACTGAAGGTTTAGAGAATTCTTGGAGAGACATGAGTCTTCAGTCCATATTGGAATGTTGAAAGCTGTGTCTCAGGTCTTTGAAGGATGGCAAAAGCAGTGGCAGCCACAGGGTAGCTGCACTTGCCAGTAAGACAGGCAAATGAATTGTGCTCTTTTTTTTTTTTTTTTTTGTCTTTTTACTAAGATCTCAAGTTTTATACCTGAAATACAGTTTCTCAGGCCTTACTATTTATTTATTTCTGGTTATACTTTCCTTTTGGATGTTTAGGGCCACACAGCCCAGATTAACCAAGGTTTTTGTTTTCTCAAGGTTACTTGAGGATCCGGTCCTCAAGGGTCAGAGTCACTCAGGTTTTTTTTTTTTTTGGGGGGGGGGGAGCCCCTGGCTCCTTTTGGCTTTTGAATTACCAGTTCTATCCACTCAAGGATAAAGACCAGGCTTCCCTTTTTGAAGCATGAGCAGACTTTTCTCTTTATAGACTGGCCACTGGCTGAAATCCCTTTAGAGGATCTCCAAGACCTCCCTGCACAGGAAGACTGGTGACTCACATTTGCAGGACATTTCAAGAGATGCCCCCATGCATAGTCCCCTTGGGACTATGAAGACAAGAAACAAAGTTATCCCTAAGACCCTTGGCCAAATTAGTATGGGCATTAAGTATGGTTGTTAAACATCCAGAAAGGCTGTTACACCAGCCTGATACTTTTTACTACCGTGTAACATTTTAGAAAAGGCTTGGACAAAAGCTCAAGCAGCCTTGTATAAGAAATACTAAGAAGCACTCCCATAAAATAAATACAGTAGTTAGACATAATATCATGACAAACTAGTTTTTTCCTCATTCTTTTGATCTTATATTACTCTAAAATATGTGTACATACCATCCACCCATATACAAAAAATTCCTAACTCTGAAAATAAATGGTAACTTAGTTTAGAACCTGTTAAAGGATTCACAATATAAGAGCACAGTTGTCTTCAGATCACAAGGAATATAACATTAACATTGCTCAGTTTGCTTTACAACTAGGTAATTGGCGCTAGCATTCACAGATGAGGGATACCATTCGTCCATTAATATTTAAGGTTATAATTGAGAGATGTGTATTGCTTCCTTTCACCTTATTGTAAGAATAAACTTTAAAGCAGAAATGTTGCTAGAGTTAAAAATGGTCTGGGCTAAGGGTGTAGCTGTTTAGAAGAAGGTGTGTTTAGGCTACAGAGTCTCTCTTTCTCTCACACACACAGACACAATTTTGCATACTTAAAAACAGTCTCTCCATCTATATACTCTCTCTCTTTATACATAAATAGATATATATTATATGATTATAAGGAGAAATAAGACATGCCTCCAATCTCAGGAGATTTAAAAATACTATTGTCTTGCTAACTAATAGATAATTTCCTAGAAAATTTTCATTTCCCAAATGAAAATGGTCTTGTGACCTTAAAGAATTTTAATCAATAATTTAAAAGTATTCCTTTACATAAAATTTCACTACCCAAGAATATCCATCAAAAATTTTTGCTAAGCTTTCATTAAAAAATTATTTATTATTTTTATTTTACGTGTATGAGTATATTGCTTACATGTATGTAAGTGCACCCATGTTGTGCAATGCCCCCGGAATCAGAAGAGGGGGTCGGATCCCCTGGAGCTGGAATTATGGATGGTTGTTAAATGCCGTGTCAGTGCTGGTCCTCTGCAAGAGTAGTCAGCGCTCTTAACTGCCAAGCCATTTCTTCAATCTCAGTTCTGCTACGTTTCTAAGAACAGATAATTCTTTTTTTTTTTTTTTTTTTTTTTGGTCTTTTTCGAGACAGGGTCTCCCTGTAGCACCAGCTGTCCCGGGAACTCACTCTGTAGACCAGGCTGGCCTTGAACTCACAAAGATCCGCCTGCCTCTGCCTCCCAAGTGCTAGGATTAAAGGCGTGTGCCACCACGCCCAATAAGAACAGATAATTCTTACCTAAACTCCTCGAACCACAGGAAATGCCCCATAACCAACTTTGAACATGCTTTGAGACTTTAATCCCTGTCATATTAGGAGATGGGACTCTGAGGAAGGGATGAAGTTAGGAGGGTGGAGTCCTCATTGTGTGATTATCATCCTTACAAAAGAGGTTGAAGGACTCCCCCTCCAGGCTGAGAGCACAGAACAAGCAGGTGCCCAGATGAACCAGACCACAGGCATCAGCAAACACAGGATCTAGTGGCCCCTTGATCTTGGACTTCTGAGCATCCAGAGTTCCCCAAATTGATAAGTAAGCATAATACATTTTTTTAAAAATTTAACATAGTTGAATTCTTTGTTTCAGTACAGTTTTATGTCTTAATATTAAAACACATATCTTTTCCGATGTGACCAAAATGTATTTTGTTCTTTTCTGGCTAGAAAGCATTTCAGTTTATAACAAATGATTTCTGATGACTCTAGGTGATATCAGAATATTCCTAGAGAAATAACTTTGATATCAAACATTATCAAGAGCACACTAAAAATTATCCTTGAAAATTCGTGAAGCATAAGGCCAGAATGCTTGGGCTAGACAAGTTGGTGATTTATAGGGTTAATTATAAGAGGAATTGTTTAGTTCATACTTTCACTAATTACAGCCCTTCATATGGAAACAGACTAGTTAACAAAAACCTTTAAGTTCCTATTCTGTTACAAAAACATACAGGGCTAGACAGGGTAGCTGGAGTAATAACAATTTCTCATTCTCATTTTTTTCCTTCTAGATCTCAACACAGTATTTTAAAGATACTGTTATGTTTTCCAGTAATTTTGATAGTTATTTTCAATAAAAATTTAGGCACATTAAAAAGTGAGTGCTTTGTTAAGCACAATGCTCACTTTCCTGTTCCATTATGTCAGAGAAAAAGATCGACTATTTTGAGCAGTTGTGTGAGGTGTACAATACCCATTGATTATGCACATGTCTAAATTAGACTTTAAATCAACTGAAATGTTTTCATCTGAAGAAAGATAAACTGCCTGAAGTATAAAATTTATTGACTATCAATAATTTTAAAACATGTTATAATTTAAGAAATGAAGATTCAGGTAGAGATCATTATTCTTTGGGCAAATCAAGTCATGTCTTCATTCCTTTAAAAATATCCATTGCTGTTTTCGACTTCCTTTTGGTTTTCTGTTTGAGACAGAATTCATTGCTGTAGTTAGAGCGAGGTGACATGCTCCTGCTGAGAAAGACTCATGGGACCCCTTGTGGAACTGCTCTGCTATCACATGAGCAAATCCATTTATAGCTCACTCTCTGAAGGATTCAGAGTGCACCTGACAGGTGTACCAGACAGGATTTTCCCCCATAAAGTGAAAGGTGCTATAATTTCTTTGAAAGTGCTCTTAAATCTAAGCATACAGAGAAGTCAAACTTGTGTTTTGAAAGTTTAATAGAGGAGGTATTTCTCATCTCCAGAAACAAGTATACTGATTTAAATTATGAAATTTTCTTCCTAATGGGATATTGAAAGTAAAATTTATAACCAATTCTAAATTGAGGATTCTACATTATGTAGGGCTTTTCCCCCTCAGTCATGTAAATACCATTATGTTTCACTAAAATCTGTTTTGATGATTATGATAGACCATTGAACAAGGTCAAAATGTGATTACCACACATCAGTCTTTTCCAAGTGAACAAGCTGCTCTGTGGAATATATTAGTTCTAGGAGAGCTTATAGTAGCTGAAACTTTAGGACAAAGGCATATGACTTTTCCTTCATCATCAATAATTTAAGTATCCTTCACTGAACAAGACTCTACCAGGAGCAAGGGAGACACTGAACAAGATGCTTCCAGGGAATGTGTTGCTTCCAGAGAACTTCATTTTTTTTCTCATGGAAAGGATTTCTTAAGTGGAAAAAAGCCTAGACTATTTCTTGAATAACTGACATGTAATTTCTTAATAAACATGTATTGTTTGAGGTGACCCAAATAAAGAAATCATCATTTTTGCTGCCCTGAAATTAAGGTAAACTAATTTTGGAAACTATTTGCATTTCCTTCTGACTTTTATTTTCCTCTAAATATTAATTCATCTATTTTTATATGTGGATATCTGTGTGGGAGTATGCGACATGTGTGTGGAACACACAGAAGTCAGAAAAGGGCATCAGATCCCCCAGGGTTTGAGTTGCAGGTGGTTATTAGGTCTCCCCTCACAATGCACATGTGTGCTGGGTCCTCTGGAAGAGCAGGAAACACTCTTAGCCACTGAAATATCTTTTTGGCCCCCTTCCAACGTGTTATTAATCTCATCACTCCTTGAGACGGTTCTTTATACCCTAAGTCAATGATTATATTCTTCAATTCATTGCTCTTATTTCCTCAAAATATAAAAACATCTTTATCCTTAA
Organism: Rhizomys pruinosus; assembly: GCA_009823505.1. NCBI lineage: Eukaryota > Metazoa > Chordata > Mammalia > Rodentia > Spalacidae > Rhizomys > Rhizomys pruinosus. The sequence continues at coordinate 871,347 of VZQC01001376.1, forward strand.
ATTCAGATGCTAAAGGTTAAAGATTTACAAGCTTTTGGTGCTCCATATATTCACCCAGAAACTCAGCACCAGGTAATGCTGCCCAGAAAATATTTTTATGTGTGATGACATCTGCCTGCTATAAAATTATGAAATTTGACCAGAAGAAGATAGTTTATGCAGACAACCCTCTTTAGAACTGTAGCACCAAGCAATGAGTGGCTGGTCTACAAAACACAGGTTTTAGTGTAGTGGCAAAAATACTTGTCATGTTATTCTTGCCCTGTTCTGGCTTGGAAGAATCTCAGATTAGAAAATCAATTGCCTAACCTGGTTCAGTTTGCAAAGTTCCTATTGACTGAAGTGCTTTTGATATGACTACCACTGGGTATAGAAGGAAGACCATTTGTTGCTACATACAACAAAGCATGCTGGAGGGATCTACCCAGTGAGCTTGTGCCTGGGTCATTCCTGATGAATCTTAGAATGGGCATGGTGAAGAAGCAGTTGGTCATTGTGATATCAGACAGTAAGGATGGGAGCTATGTGTACCTCCCTGCAGCCAGTGGGCACAGGGTCCCACGGATGTCCTACAGAGAAACCAGCATTGTGACTTTGTTCCCCAGCTAGAACACTTCCTTTTCCAAGTCAGATGCAGCTGTGATTAATAAAGGAGACTTTTATACGAAGGGGAGTGATAATAACACCTGATTAACTGGGGCTTCTTAAGGGGTGTTTTGGTGTCTTTTAAGTGTCTGTAACCACTTGCTACAAAGATGTTTGAGATGGAATACAAAACTTTGAGAGGTTTTGCTAAAATGTCCTTCGAGTGAAGGCCTCTGGTTTTTTTGTTTGTTTTCCCCTGAATTTGTATTTAAAGGGCCATTTAGTTAATACATACCTTATTAGACTATTCTCAAAGAACTTCTCTATATTACCTCATTGAACATTTTCATTTTAGTTGATGAATACTATTCAAAGATAGTAGGGAAATGGGTTTGTAATAAACTCAGTGTACATTTAGACTAAGATTTTCATGGCAGTGGCCAATAAGGATTATTTGAAGCACTTGATCAAGTATACTTAACTCGAACTCTAATTCTGCTTAACACTTACCAATTTCCTAACAACACATGCCAAGGAAATATAAAGCTGCTCAGTTGAAGACTATAAAAATCTGATGAACAGCAATATTTTGATAAAGGATATGAAGTCGGGGGGGGGGACAAATGGGATCATAATCTACTGTCTCTTTTTTCACTGCATCTTGTATTTGCCTCTGAGAGCAGGAAATAGGAAGTGGTGAGGAGGTAATGGTGAGTAGTCCTGGGAGAAGCAGATGAGTCTCAGGTAGCTCTGCACTTCAGGTGGGCAGGAGCCTTTCACCACCACCTAGCTTTCTAGGGCAAGTTGCAAAATTTACCACATTAATGGAAACCAATTCCTCCCTCCCTCCCTCCCTCCCTCCCTCCCTCCCTCCCTCCCTCCCTCCCTCCCTCTCTCTTTTCCTCCTGCTTCCCCTTTCCCTCCCTTTCTTTCTTCTCTCTACCTTGTTAGTATAGTCACCCCTCTATTTCCATGAGTTCTTCCTCCACAGATACAATCAACTCAGTATGAAAATATTCAGAAAAAAAAAATGTGCTCATAGCATACATACAGGCCTTTTCTTTGTTATTATTTCTTCTACAATATGATGGAGAGATAACATTTACATTGTATTAGTTTTTGGAAGGAATCTAAAAACAAAGCGTGTGGAGGAGTTGTATGTAGGTTATATAAAAGTGCTATTCCATTTTATATAAGGGACTTGAGAGTGAATTTTAAATCAGTCTCCACAAATACCAGAAGATAGTTGTACTTATTTTCCTTGCATTTTCTCAGTTGAATGTATTCCAGAGCTTCTAAAGAGGAGATATTTGTGAGCTAGGGTCTCACATAACTGGGCTAGTACTATTGTTTTTCTACTTCTGCTATTTAATCTAATTGACTCAGGAGTGAAGTGCCTTGACTTAAGGTTGAAGTGCTGCCCTGAGGCCTACCTCGTGGGATGTTTCCTGTTCTTCTAGGAGCCGCCCTTTCTATGGACAGCACATTTTCCCCAAATTAGAAATTGTCAAGTTCTCCTGTGATCAAGAATGTAGAACTTGTGGAAAAGCAATATGTTCACTAGAGCTATCGATTACTAAAATATCCTCCTAGCTACATTATTGTCTTCTTCGATCATGATCCACTGGGTGTAGACTGCACTTCTTCATTTTCTTTCCTTTAAAGATTACAATGAACAAAGGTTTTAAACCAAAACCACAGTTTTACAAATGTTTGCTTTTAAATTTGCTCAGTTTTTAAGTAGTTCTTCCTGGTTAGTGTTGCTAGAGAGCTTCTAGCTAAGTAATCTTTTTTTTTTTTCTTCTTACTAACTTGTATTAGTAAATTTGTTCACAAAAGTAGACACATTGCCCATCTATAGTAAACATCCTGAGACAGTTGGCAACAGCACAGGTGACTGCGATTCCAGGTTCGCTGAACTTTTGTCCCTATTAGTTGCCATAGAGATGATCTGAGCTCTGCTTAATACACCTTTACTAAAATGAAGGCAATCAACAGATTTTTAAGGCCAATGTTTATATTAGTGGCTCTGAATATCAGCTATAAAAATAAAATTTAACGTTGGGTGTGGTGGTACATGTCTTTAATCCCAGCACTTGGGAGGCAGAGGCAGGCAGACCTCTGTGAGTTCAAGGCCAGCCTGGTCTACAATGTGAGTTCCAGGACAGCTGGGGCTGCAGGGAGGTCCTGTCTCAAAGAAAAACGACCCCCCCAATATAAAATTTGGCTATTTAATTCTATCCAATGGCAGTATTTTATTGTTAAAACATATTAACATGTTTAAATAGGTATTTTTAAAATAGAGTTAATTCAGAAGATTAAGTACATTGTGTCCTTCTTAGAATACCTAGAATACCTTTGTTTGGACATGAAAATATAGAGACAGCTTGAAAATGATCATTGTAAAATGAACAACATGATGTTTTTATAATAGCAAATGTTAAAAGTTGCAAGGACTTGGTTACTGCTTTCTGAGGTAAAGTTGTTAGTGAACAATTTTAGCACCCGTTGAAGGATGCTCAAGGCCAAGCTTACCTTCCCTGACCTTCTGCCTGCCAGTGTAATTTCTAAAGTCCTCACAGGAAGAAAAGTTGGTGACTGGAAGAAGTTACTATGGAAGCAGAAGAGCCTGGATGGTGCATCTGGAATACACTTAGCTGGAGTCTTTTCCTTACTAAAAACTGTTAGAATTATGAGGAAACATTTACGAACACATTTTGGAGGAATTTGAGTTTTTCTTTTTAGAATGGAATAATTATTTTTGGCATATCATAAGTAAAATGTAAGTATCATCAAGTCAGCAATTTCTCCAGTTTTCATTAGAGAGTAGGGAATCTGAGGAACAGCATAATTCACAAAGCCCATTGTCCTAGCTTTTGATTTGGAGTCTAAGGTACTGGTGTTAGGCTCTTTGTGGGTGGTCTCTGGACCTCTTCTGAGCCTGAGCTGCTCTCTCTCTCTCTGTGGCAGCAACTCACAACCTAGCCAGGCCTCTCTCTCTCTTGATGTTTGAGAGCCTGAATCTCCTCAATTTTGTTCCCATAGTCTGTCAAATATATCTCAAGGCTTATTAGAAACAATCAGTTCCCCCTCGTGATTGGACATGTGTACAAAATTGAATTCACACTGAGGCCATCTCAGTGAGCAAAAAGGAAATGATCAGGACTCCTGCTTCAAGCGGCAAAATAACTTATTTTGATAGCTACAGGAAGTAGGTAAGACTCGGCATGTGTGATTTAAATTGGCAATAAATTTATATCATCTTCTTTTTCCTTGTGTATATGTGTGGTACACATGTGTGTATGTATGCTTGTTCAAATGTGTGTGGGTGCATGTGTGTGTCCTTGTGGGTGACGAGGCCAGAGTTTGGATATCTTCATTGATCCCTTTTTACCTTATATGTCAAGGTGGGTTTTCTCACTGAATCAAGACCTCAGAGATTTGGCTAGTCTGACCATCCAGCTTGCTCTTGGACCCCCTATCTCCATCTCTCCAGGGTGGGGTTACAGGTGGGGTTACAGATGGGGTTATGTGTGGGGTTACAGGAGGGCCATCATGCCCACCCAGCTGCTACCTGGGTACTGGTCATCATACTTTGTGTGGCAAGTGCTTTACCCATTAAGCCCTTTCCAGGCCCCTAATTACATCTTTCTGTTATTTGGTTTCAGTGATCACATTTATATTTCTTAAGTGAAAGTTTTCTTACTTATTAGGTAAAAAAAACCCTAGTAGAATATTTAATGATCCTAACATTTAAGATCTCCTTACTGGTGATCTACTTTTATTAAATTTGCTGTTAGTTTTTAATTTTTGAGATGATCTAACTGTGTGGCCCAGGCTGGCATTGAGTTCTCAATCCTGCACTTCTGGGATTCATGACAGTTCTTTTTGTAGGGTTGTGAGCTATGACCATAACCTCCTAGTGGGCTTGTTGAAGTGGGTTTCTAACTGGTCTCTATTTCATTATTGTTTCCCCAGTATCTGATGACAAGTGGCTGCTTGGAATAAAAGTTCTAACATATCCCAGAACCTCACAATAGAATAAAATTCCTATCTCTTCTTTCAGCCTGTAAGACACCACACAAAGTTTCCTGAGAAGTCCTTGACCCCATTTCCTTTTCTTTTCCCTGTTTCCTGAATCTGAGGACATTTTGTTTCTGAACTAACCAAGGTGGGCAGGTGCCCACCTCTGAGTCTTTCACCCTAGTTTTTCTCAACTTGCCATGCATCCCTGCCTTCACTCAGACATTCCTCAGTTTCAGTGTTTCTATAACATTTCCCCAGAGAGGCCTTCTCCAATTACTCAATGTAAAGTCACATCTTGCCATCACTCCTCCCTGATTCGTCCTTATAGCACTTACCCCCTCTTACCTTTGTGCCACACAACTCTCCACTAGCCATAGGGGTTCGTGAACATGTAAATGTCCAGAGAGCATGGATTTGGGCTCTTTACTCACCATTTCTCCCCAGCACCTGAAATAGTAGCAACATATCCCAAGAGCTCAGTGATCATTTGTGTCATGGATGAATGAATGGATGGATGGATGATGGATGGATGGATGATGGATGGATGGATGGATGATGGATGGATGGATGATGGATGGATGGATGGATGATGGATGGATGGATGATGGATGGATGGATGGATGATGGATGGATGGATGATGGATGGATGGATGCATTTTCTGTATGGATAGGGCTGCTGAATAGTGAGGAGGAAATAGTAAAAATAAAAGTGTTGAATACTTTGGAGGTTTTTAAAAACTCTTTCAAGCTGGTGCTTTCCCATAACTCTAGCCTTGACTCCCATAGCTCCCAGCATAGCTTAGCTGCCTCCAACTCTCACTTCTCCAGCTTTGCTTGTATCATGGTCTTTGGCAGTAATCATAACTACATACTGCATAGCTGTATATTCTACCTGAAAATTTTTGGTGATTGCATTGGAGTTTCTGAGATATATTTTTTAACTATTTTTAAATTTTATTTATTATTTTAATGTGTGTGTACTTGTAAGTAGGTGCACCTGTGTTGTGCAATGCTGCAGAGGTCAGAAAAGAGTGTTGGATTCCCCTGGCACTGGAGTTAAAGATGGTTCTTAGCTGCCATGTGGGTGCTGGGAATTGAACCCAGGTCCTCTGCAAAAGCAGTCGGTGCTCTTAACCGCTGAGCCATCTCTCCAGCCCTGAGATATTTTTTCAATATAAATACTTTTTGACTAATTTTTAACTTGCATACAAAATTCTGAATGAGTTTCATTGTGATATTTTTCACACACACACACACACACACACACACACTCACACACATTACAATGTTTTATAGCACACATCTGTAATCCTAGCTCTGATGAGATGGAGACAGAGGGATTTAGAGTTTGCGGTCATCCTCAGCTACCTAGTTGCACCATAGCCTGGGCTATCTAAGATCCTGTCTTTAAAATGAAATAAATTTGCTTTTAAAATTACTAAAAAATTGTCATATGTTTGCTGGAAACAAATTTCAACAACGCATGCACAAATAAAATTATATTTAAAAAATGAAATGTCAAAATATATTAAATGGTTAGTTTATGGTTCTGTTCTTTGTTTCTTTAAACCACAGCATCACCCAATGCCCCCAAACTCGGCCCCACAGAGCTGACTGTCGTCATCACTGTGCCCGTCTGCCTCCTCTCCATAGCTGCCATGCTGACTGTCTGGGCATGCCAGGACCGCCAGTGTGCATACAGAAAGACCAAGAGACACAATGTGGAGGAGGCGCTGGTGGAGCGCAACCTGGTAAATGCTGGAAAAACACTCAAAGATCTGATTTATGATGTCACCGCCTCAGGCTCAGGCTCTGGTATGTGTATGTTTCTAGCAAGAAAACTCTTGCTTAAAAATAAATGAGAACTATTTTTGAGAAAAGTGATCAATATAAACTCCATTATCTGAAATACTTGATGAAATACATAATAAACACATGTATAGGAATGTCTTTTAGGATTAAATGACAAGGAGATCTCTCATGGCTGCTCTCTGTAATGTTATGTGGTCACATTCTCATTTCTTTATACCTTTAGAATTTTATTATTAGTTTATTTATTTCACTTTTTTTGTTCCTCTATCTCTTCCCATTATGGCCAGAAACAGTCACTGTTTGCTTTCTTGGTACTTTTGGAAACAAAGCAATTAAGATTATTTCTTTTAAGGCAGGAAATTTTTAGTTACACAAAGCAGCATCCTTTAAGTGCATGTGCTTGTGGTTGTAAAGTTCTTCAGGATCTTTAGACGTCCTTTGGGCTGTGCTTGCAAATCTAACAAGGAACTGATCTGGAATTAAATAAACATTATGTTAAGGAAGCCTAGAAGTGGGAACCTAAAGGAAGCTCCCAGCATTCTGTTGTGCAAAGTCATCTACTCAAGGTTAGACCAAGGGTATATTTTCTTTCTCTTTTTAGGATTCCAGATCCCTGATGAAGGAATGCCAAGGTCCTGTCTGTATTATTGACTAAAGAGACTTTTTTCATAGCACAAAACTTTTGCTAAGGACAGAGTAGGTTTTCCCTGAAATTGTAGGAAGTCCCCTTATCCTATCAGAATTCCAGAAATCTTCCAGCACTTCACCTTTCAGAAGTATGAACCAGGAGAAGCCCAGGTGGACCACCTTGGAGGATCTTGCATCTGGCCTTATTTTAGAAGGTTCATCAAGCTCATCATTCTAGCCATGCATGGTAGAACCTGCCTTTAATTTCAGCACTAAGGAGGATGAGGCAGGAACCCTGTGAGTTACAGGCCAGATGGGACTACATAGCAAAATCCTGCCTCAAATAAAACGAAGCAAAGCAAAACTCACTATCCAAACCAATTTTGCAGGAGTCCCTGCTGGAAGCTGTAAGTAGCATCCAAGAAGGGACAGTTAATAGAGGCAGGTGATGGAGTCACTCCATTCACATGAACCTCCATATGTAACAGGAAGTACCCTGGATTCACCAGAAAAGAGTACAGTTTCACTGACCAGAGAAATCCAGCTGTCTAGACCATCATTGTAACATCAGGAGGGATGTTGTAAAGAAGAATCCAAGAGAGAGAAATTTTGCAGTAGCAAAATTTATAAACCTGGAATCCAAATTATGTTACTGTCTAGAAGGCTTGGCTCTTTTTATTAAAAGCAATGTTCCTTGGGATCTAAACTCTGCTGCTTTGGATACTACCAATATTTTTTTGAGACAGGGTCTCACTGTGTAGCCCCAGTTGGCCTGGAACTCGTTGGCCTTGATCTAACAGAAATCTGTCTGCCTTTGCATTTTGAGACTTACTATGGCCTAAGATTTTGGGCACTGGCAACCTTCTATATACAAAGAACTGTGATTTATGTTTAATTTCTAGAAGACACATTTCTTTTAAACATTCAGATGATTGAATAGCCACCTGTCTAATACCCATTAAAGCATGTTAGTCTGCTTGATGATATTTCCTAGTGTCCAGGTTAGTTTTTATTGTTAACTTGACATGACCTAGAGTCATCCAAGAGGAGAGGCATCAGTTAAGGGTTTCCTGGGACAAGTTGGGTTTCCTGGGTCTGTGGGCATGTCTTGATTGCTAGTTGGTGCTTGAGAGCCTGCAGAGCACCACCCCTCAGCAGGTGGCTCTAGGCTGGGGAAGAAAGCTAGCTGAATCTAAGCAGGAAGCGAGCCAGCAAACAACACTTCTGCATCATTCTTGCCTCCAGGCTCCTGCTTGGTTTCCTGCCTTGATTTCCCTCCTTGATGGCTTGTGATGCTGAAGTACAACCCAAATAAACTTTCTCCTTCCCAAGGTGCTTTTGATCAGAGTGTTTTATCACAGGAACAAAAAGCAATCTAGAGCAGAAATTGTTAAGAGGAGAAAGGAGGTATTACTATGATGGACCTGACCATGTGACTTTTATGCCCTGTACTGTTTCGTGGAAAGAAGGTGGAGGATTTTGGAGCTTTGTGCTGGAAAATCCAGTAAGTTCTCAGAGCTCTGTGGGCTCTTGGAAGATAAGAATGCTCAAAGAAAATCCAACAATGAATGTCTAGTTTGTGAAGTTTCAGAGGGAAGCAAAGACTCTTTTGAGGCTCTTTGTGTGATATTTTGGTGAAGAATCTGTCATTGCTGGTCGTCTGGGGCTGAAGAATCAGCAATTATTAATAAGAGATCAGCATTGGTGACATGACTTCTGGGAAGTATTTCCTCAGGTTCAGTACACAGAAGTTGTGGGTCCGGGGGAGCCAAGGCTGCATCTCAAGCTGCTTGCCAAACTCGACAATATGTAAGAGTCACCCACAGGGGACTGGATTTGAAGGCATGGGAGATAAAAGACTGAGTGGTATGAAGAGCAGTTGTGGCCTGGCACTGTATGGTAGAGTGGAGCTCCTGAAGGTAGGCCAGGAGCGGCCATTGGTGAAGCACATGCAGCCTCAGTTGCCATGGGAGATGCCAAGATATTGGAGGTGATGGGATCAGAAGACAAAAGGCAGTGGCAGATGTGGAATGGAAGCAGCCTGCACCCAGGAAACAAACTATGTGTGCTGCGGGTGGCAGATCCAGAGCGGTGGGCTGCCCAGTTCCTCTGGGACTCGGAAGATCATGAGTGAGTCCCGCATGTTGGATATTGACCTACAAGACTTGGATGTATACTGTTGGATTTTAGTTTTTCTTAAGTGCCTTTGTTCCTGTGCACAGCTCTTCCCATTTGGAATAGGAAAGTATTTAGCTTGTTTTTGATTCTACAGGAACCCACAGTTAAGAGACTGGATTTTTAAAGAGAACTTCAACTTCTAAAATTGTGTTGTATGTATATAATATTGTGATATTGACATGAGATCTTGGGAACAAACAAGAAAGGAAAGGTTGCGGTTTAACAGTAATGTACTTGTATGCCAGTTTGACAAGGGGTAGAATATTCGTTAGTTTTAATTGTCAACTTGATATAAAGTAGAACCATCTGAGAGAAGAAACCTCTGTTAAAGAATTTCCTGGATCAGGTTGGCTTGTGAACATGCCTGTAGGGCATTATCTTAACTGTTAATAGGAAGGCCCAGCCCACTGTGGACAGTATAACCCTGGGCATATGGTCCTAGGCTGTATAAGAAAGCTAGTTGAGCATAGTCCAGTGAGTAAGCAAACAAAAGAGATTTATTTCTTCATGGTTCCTGTCTCCAGGTTCCTTCTTTGAGCTCTTTCTCTGACTTCCCTCAATGATGGACTGTCATCCTGAAGTGTAAGCCAAATAAAACTCTCCACAAAGCCGCTTTTAGTCATGGTACTTGTATATTTTACAGCTACTCTAAATATACTCAATACGATGAAGGATTTCTCTTCAAAATAAAAATCATAGAGATTAAAAAGTGAGAGACTGGTTGTGTAGTTTAAGAAAGGAACCATCGAGCCAGACCTGGTGGCACATGCCCTGGAAATAGAGAAAGGGAGATATCTGTGAGATTGAGGGCAGCCAGGTCTACATAGTGAATTCCAAGTCACCTGGGGCTGTAGAGAGACCCTATCTCAAGAAAGAAAGAAAGAAGAAAGAAAGAAAGAAAGAAAGAAAGAAAGAAAGAAAGAAAGAAAGAAAGAAAGAAAAAAGAAAGAAAGAAAAAAGAAAGAAAGAAAGAAAGAAGAAAGAAAAAGTCATGGGGCAGGTGATAGCACAGTAGCTCAGTGGCTCAAAGTGCTTGCCATGAAACCTGACAACCATAGTCCAGTTCTAAGAATCCACATGATAGGAGAGAAATAACTCCTGAAAGTTGCCCTCTGACCACACATGCATCATGGCACACATGTACCAACACACACACACACACACACACTTAAAAAATGCAATTAAAATTTTAAATAGTAGTCATAAGCTGGACATAAAACCCAAAAACTTGTACTAAATTTTTGATGTTTTTTTTTTTTTTTTTTCTTTTTGAGACAGGGTCTCCCTTTAGTACCAGCTGGCCTGGAACTCACTATGTAGACCTGGCTGGCCTTGAACTCACAGAGATCCACCTGCCTCTGCCTCCCAAGTGCTAGGATTAAAGGCGTGCGCCCCCATGCCTGGCTGATGTTCTTAAAAGTGTGTCTTCAAGCCTAAACCTGAATTTGTTGGCTTCTGAACTCTTCTAAAGATTATTTTAAGATGTCTTGTGAAAGGAAGGAGTAAACATGGGCACAGATGATTTCTTTCTGAAGTATAGAAGACTCGCACTTACTGGGCAAGGGCTCTTTCTTTGAGCTACATCCTCAGTTTCTTTTTACTTTTGTCTTTGAGCCAGGGTATCACAGAGTTGCTCAGGCTGGCATTGAACTTGTGAACCTTACTCATGCCTAAGCTTCCCGGGTAGTTGAGAATGCGGGTCTGTATCACCAGGCCTAGTGCACAGATTATTCCTTTAAAGACAAATTTGAACAAGCTTAGGCATTTTGTCTTCCTAAAGCCAGTTGCATATGTTTGGCCATGACCTCCAGATAAAAGCAGATGTCTTTGATCATCAGAGAAAGGGTCTACTGCAGCAAGGCTTTTAGCTCAAAAGCTCACCCATGGAGAGGAGACTGGGCCAGTTAGATTCCTCTCTGAGTTTCTTAATTGGCTGGAGGCCTTGAATGTGAGGCAGCTTTGTCAGATGTTGTGAAACCAAAATTATGAAGCTTATCTCTGCCCTGGTCAGGGACAAATTTCAAAGAGATGCAGAGTCTACAAAGAAAATAAACTGATGTTTTATTAGACTGTCTTTGAGAATAGGCTGTGTCTCAGGTGGCTTTTAAGGGACTAGGAGTAAGTTTGTGTCTTTGTTTTAGAGTGTAACATTCCAGCAGATGATGATAGAGTCAGATGTCAGTTTCTACAATCCCTGGTGAAAAGATTAAAATGTACTTTCCATAAGAGGCAAAGTCTACGTTTGTAGGTGTATAGCACATGAGCTTCTCGATTCATTTTGGTGTTTGCTTTGATGGATGCTGAAACAACTTTCATTTTCACAGTCTCAGCTTCGTTGCTCTACTGAGCTCCTTGTGTGTTTCCTTTCTTTGACCCTGATCTGCACCACTGACTGACTGTGTTTCATTAACTTCAGTTTGAATACCTGTCTTATCAGTTTCTCTGTTTGTTGTGTCAGTAATGATAATATTGATGGTCAGTGATGATTTTTGTGAGAACATGTGTGTGTATGCACACTTGTGTGTGTGCATGCATGCTTGTTTGTGTGTGTAGTGTGGGGAGGGAGACACTGAGCTTGAGATTTGACCTAGTAATTGATAATGTTACTTTAATGATATAGTCAAAAAACAACCCTGACTGTATCCTACAAAAATAACTCTTGCTATTTGCCCAGGACAGCTTCCTACAGAGGGGAACATAGGCCTACCCCTCCACTGGTGACAAGGCATTTTGGATCAGCCTCCTGCAGCAACATACTCTGTTGAAGTCTGATTACTGTCAGGCTCTAATTTTCTCCATAAATGATGAAATTGAACCAGATGGTTCCAAAGGAACTTTCGGACTGTAGGGCTTCGTGACTTACTGTGAGGCTCATCCCAGTGAATTTATACTCTATGCCTGTTTACCATATATAGTGGGTGGTTCTGGAAATGAGAACATCTGAATAAACAGCGGCTCATTCTTGGAGTAGGGGCTGATGCCCCCCAGGAGCCACGAGGTTGTTGCTGACCCAGCAACCTGAGGACAGAGACAATGACAAAACTGATTTTCTAGAATAAATTCATCTTGTAGCTTCTTTAGCTATTTTCCTTCTGACTTTAAGGTTATAAGATTAATAAATACCCATCATGGTCTTTATGAAAATGTAGAAAATGAGGAAGAAGAATATGATACACTCTGATTCCACCATGTGGTTCAGTCTCTGTGCATTATTGAAGAGCAATATATTTGTACTTGGATAAAATTTACTATGCTGCTTTCATTTAAGTGTGTAGCAAAAGTAGCTCCCAGTGTCACTAAGAATACATCTTTATTTTTTGCGGTTCTTACATCTTTAAAGCTGGCTGTGGTGGCACACCTGGCAGTCAGGAAGCAGAGACAAGTAGATCTTTGTGAGATTGAGGTCAGCCTTGTCTACCACCCCCTAACCCAAAAAAAAACCCCACACACAAAAAAAAACCCAAACCAAACCAAACCAAAGATAGAATACCTTTTGATAAGTAGCACCATTCGTATCAGCTCTACATGATCCATGATCCATCATTGAGTGTGCGCTACATCAGACACTGTGCTTCACATGCTTATCAATTCCCACATTATCCCAGGAGCTAGGCAATATTTACTATCCCTCATTTTTCAGAGAATAAAGCTAAAGCCCGGACAAGTTCAATAACTGGCCCATGATTGGTTATCAATTGGAACAGCTGAAACCGGGCTGCAGGTCTTATCTGTGGCTGTAATATCTGGACTATATTTTACAAGTTTTCCTATTACTTGAAACCTTTCCTTTTCATTTATTGTAAAAACTGCAGTGTACTCAATAGTTTTAGATAGATCTGCATTTTAATTATATCTTTAGCATTTTAGCAGTATAAATTACTTATAAATACATTAAAACCAGGCTGGACCTGGAGCATGTGACTTTAGTCTCAGCACCCAGAAGGCAGAAGTAGGCAGAGCTCTGTGAGTTTGAGGGCCGCCTGATCTACATAGCATATCACAGGGTAGCCAGGGAAACATAGTGAGACCCTGTCTCAAAACAGCAGCAGCAGCAGCAGCAGCAGCAGCAACAACAACAAATGATAACCATTATACAAATACACAGAACATATTTTATTTGAATTTTCATTCCACAAAAAATTTGTTTTTGGTGTAACATGATTATCTTACCAATCACTGAATTTGATTCCTTACATTTAAATTTTAATTTTCTTTTGAAAAAAATCACAAATAATTTTTTCGTGGTTGTACTAGAATCTATGCATTTTATTTTAAATGTTGACCATGTATGTTTTCTTTTTGTATTTATTTTTTATGTGTATGAGTGTATGAGTGTACTCTGCATGTAGGTCTGTGCACCCATGTCGTGCAATGGCGCGGAGGTCAGAAGAGGGCGTTGGACTCCTCCCCTGGAACTGGAGTTAAAGATGGTTCTCAGCTGCCATGTGGGTGCTAGGGTCCTCTGAAGAGCAGTAGGCGCTCTTAACCAGTAGGCTATCTCTCCAGCCACCCTCCATGTATGTTTTCTTATGTGCCTTTAATAATCTGGCTTTACAGTGGGCAAAGTTCCCGCTCCGCCCTGGTCCTCGCATCTGCACGCTGGGTCTCGAATCAGAAGTTGCACCGCCCCTCGCCCCGCCCCCCCGCCCCCCCCGCCCCGCCCATAAAGTAATTTCAACTCATAGCTGAAGTTAGAGGATGAAGTGTCCCAGAGAAGAAAATGTCGACACAAGGAAATGTCATTCAGCAATTAAGTAGGAAATTGTGTCATGTTTGGGAAAATAAGAACCGGAGATCATGTTAAGAGAAATAAACCAAGGGCTGGAGAGGATGGGGCAGAGGTTAAAAAACATCTGGCTTTACTGGGAAATCAGGGAGACTTGCAGCAATTCTTAGAAATCAGATATCCCTAGCAGCACACTATGTCCAAAAGTTATTTGTGAATAACAGAATGGAAATTCATAATTTAGGGTATTTTGTTAAGCTTGCCTTGGCATTAAAGTTTGTCATAATGATGCTCATTTCTTCAAACTTGATAAAATTATTGAAGTGCTCAAACATTTGCTTTTTGTTGAATACTTTGACCATCAGACCAGTTCTGTTGTGACTTTTGTTTGGATCAATTCCACCTTCCCTTGACTAGGTCTGCCTCTCTTGGTTCAAAGAACAATTGCGAGGACGATCGTGCTTCAGGAAATCGTGGGGAAAGGCCGATTTGGGGAAGTGTGGCATGGACGGTGGTGCGGGGAAGATGTGGCTGTGAAAATCTTCTCCTCCAGAGACGAAAGATCTTGGTTTCGTGAGGCAGAAATTTATCAGACCGTGATGCTGCGACACGAGAACATTCTTGGCTTCATCGCGGCTGACAACAAAGGTGAGCACAGCAAGGAAAGATGTAGCCGTTGTCACATGGCAGTTATCTTTCTTTTCAAAAAAAAAAATACATAAAATCCAATTTCTGTACTGAGAAAAATAATAAATGTCCACAGCCAAGCAGTGAAGGGACAAGGCTGGATGGACTCAAGCCAAAGCAATGGGGTTGAGGGTAAAGTGTTAGATGGTGCTGCGTGGGAACCAACCAGCAGAACAGGACCCTTAGCTGGAACCCAGTCCTAGGAAACCCAACCAGGCCAGGTTTCATTTCTTGACTCAGCGCTGGGAAATGGAAAGTTGAGGGGATTTTAGAAGGTGGAGGAGCATCTGCGTGGGTGGGGGCTGTGGGATATCACTAGAAGTTTGAACTGCAGCTGTTTATCTCTTGGGATGGAAATATTTTGCTGTTTTAACAACAAGCACAGACATCCTCATAGTTTGTCTGTGTAATAGGCTTTGTCCTCAGGCCTCGCGTTTTTTGGCAATGTTACTTTTAGATTGTGATAGGATGAGGGCAAGCAAGGTATCATTAGTGAAATTTGCTATTATTGTTACTTTGAATATTACTTAAATTTGAATTTCAATACTGGCAAACAAATTTATTTTTTAGTTCACTGGAGCAAAGCAGAGCATCATTCTTCTGGTGTTTAATTAAAATCATTATTCTTGTTGGGCATGGTGGCATGCACTTACAACACTTGGGAAGCAGAGGCAGGCAGATCTAAGATTGAGGCCAGCCTGGTCTATAGAGCAGGTTCCAGGCTAGCTGGAGCTACCAAGGAAACCCTGTCTCAAAAAAAGTCAGTACTCTTAAAATATTGTATAGCGGGGCGTGGTGCTGCACACCTTTAATCCCAGCACTCATGAGGCAGAGGCAGGTGGATCTTTGTGAGTTCAAGGCCAGCCTGGTCTACAGAGCAAGTTCCAGGCCAGCTGGGACTAAAGGGAGACCCCGTCTCAAAAAGACCAAAAAATATTGTATATATTCAGAATAATTAAGGATGGATACACAGTTTGTGGATTATCTGTTCTTTCTTCTTTCTACAAAGCTTTTATTAATTTTTATTGCTCCACAAAGGGAAATTCAGACAAAAGGGAGCTAAACTCAGTCTAGTAAGGCTAAAAGACAAAAAAAAAATTAGAACTTTAGTCACACCTATGAAGAACTTTGATGGAGTCACAATTAACTTGTCCAACACCAAATGGTCTCTGATATCACTTTCATCTTCAAGAATTCTTTATTTGTGTACCATTTACAGCTTTACTTTTTAGCCAACTGTCTGACAGAGACATTGGTGTGAAAGAGCATGGTAAGCCACAGGCCTCAGTCAGGAAGAGTCTAAGGGTGAGTTTAGTATGTGGGGGAGTCACTAGTGAAATCTACAGGTTATATTAGCTTTCGTATTTCAAGAAGTTTTACTGCTCCCTGGATGTGGAGATCAAATATTTGGACAACAAGCAGATCCTAAACATGAAGCACCTGGCAGAAAGGATCTTCACAAATGTTCTCCATAGAAATATTTTCTAGATATGGCCGGGACTGGCCATATTATTAGAGACACTTCATTTAGAACTCTGAAACTAATTTGTCGGGACTATAATATATGGAGAAATCCGGCAAATTCCTCTTTTGCTAGAAGTGTTTTTTTTTTTTTAATGCTGGATTAAGTTTTGATTAAGTGAAATGTTTTACTTAAGGGTATTTGCATAAACTTTTGGAAAAAATAAGCTTTTTGTTTTGTTTTGTTGTTGTTTTATGAGACAGAATCTCACTATGCAGACCATCTCAGGCTAGCATCCATCTCATAACAATTCCCCTGCCTCTGGGAAGTGCTGGGATTAAATGGGCATGCACCACCATATTCCTCTCATAACCTCCTATTTTTAAAGGGAAACATCATGGGCATTGTTAAGATGTTAGAGCTTTTAAGGTAATAATAACTGCTTCTGTAAATTTGTTGTTTTGTTAGTCTTTATTGATCTTTCTTTGTAAAAATATTTTATGTGTCAGAATGTATTGCCTGGATGTATGTAGGTGTACCCATGTCATGCAATGCCGGTAGATGTTAGAAGAAGGTGTCAGATCCCCTGAAACTGGAGTTACAGATGGTTATTAGCCACCATGTGGGTGCTGGGAACTGAACCCAGTTCTCTGAAAGAATAGGCAGTGCTCTTAACCACTGTGCCATCTCTTCAGCCCCATGTAAATTTCTAAAAAGCTTAGTGTAAAGTATAAGATCACCTTGAGACTAAAGGCAACTCTCAGTAGAATCTCCAACAATCTCAGTAGTTGTTGCTGTAATTTGGTAACAGAGCAAGGAAAAGAGCTGCTCAGTTGTTAGAACAACTACTTTACAACTTACTGTTTTGATGGAATGGACCATCATACCATCTTTGACAGCTCACTGAGAATTCTTTCCTTCTGGACTTGGAGTGTAAGCACTCCTGATGAAGGAATTAACTTATTTTTGTTAACAGTAAAGATTCACTTTAAGTACTGACAGTGGTAAGCGCTCTTGTATTCTTTTTCAACATCTTCAACAAAACAATGAATTATGTTTTCCCGTCAGATAATGGAACTTGGACTCAACTTTGGCTTGTCTCTGAGTATCACGAACAGGGTTCCTTATATGACTATTTGAATAGAAACATAGTGACTGTGGCTGGAATGGTCAAGCTGGCACTTTCAATAGCTAGTGGTCTGGCACACCTTCACATGGAGATCGTCGGTACACAAGGTATGCATCTCCTTTCAGAAAGTTGATCTTATGCTTATTTTGTTTTGATTCTTTACAGACAATTCTCAAATATAGAGGAACACTAAAGGGACTTTATAAAGGTTGGGGCTTGTCACGACACTGACAACTTCCTTTAGACCTGACCATCATGCCTGTTCTGTTGTCCATAATCTATTTTTATTTCTAGCAGCTACATTTTTGCCATTCGCCCCTATACCTGGAAGTTTTGCTTTGGTGGCAAAGGCTGTATAATACAAGACTGAAAATGATTTAAATGCTTGTTTTAATAATTTAAAAATAAGTGTCCAGTCTATATTGTTGTAGTTTCACCATTAACCCCAATCAAAGCCCTTACATTCTACCATGCCCCCTCTTCTGCAGATTGTTCCCTAGGCTTAGAAAAGGGGCACAGGTGGATGAGAAGCAAAACACTCTACTTTCTCTGGAGCTGATGTCTTGGTCTCTAGTCAGTTCTGGCTGTTTTCTTTCATGGACTGCCAGCTTGTCCAGGCATAACCTTTCGATCCTACTAATTTGATCAACTTGATTGATCATACAAGCCCCCCCTGCTGGATGGTGGGACCCATGAGCTGTGTGGGTTTGGGCACAACTGCTTGCAATTGGTTTTACATGAAGGATGCTTGTACTCACAAATTATCACTTATTGTTAAAAAAAATGAAAACAAAACAAAACAAAAAAGCAGAGAAAGATGCAGAAAACTTATGGCAGAATGCATGATCTGGGATGGGTAGGGGTGGGGTGGGGGGAAGGGAAGGGGATATATGCCTGAACTGAATTGGAAAATGATGTATGAAATACACAAAGCATCAATAAAAAAATAATTGGAAAAGATAATTTGAAAGAATCTTTGAAGCTGATCTGTAATACCAACACTTGGGAACCTGAGGCAAGAAAGAGGATTGCCCATACGTTTGAAGTCAGTCTTGGATACATAGTGAATTTCAGGCCAATTTAGAGCTTCCACAAAAGTAAAGGAAGTAATATTTGAATAGCATACCTGAAGGCCAAATAATATTAATTGCCTTGTCAATTTATTGACTCCAGAAAGTCATCAGTTTAAACGGGAAAATTGGGTCTTGATCCCTAGATAGGCTTAATATTATTGTGAACCCAAAAGTTGCATATGAAGGTTATATTTAGTACATTAACATTTTTCATCGAGAAATTTTAAAAATATTCATTTGCCTAACGTAACTGTGATTAGCTAATTAAATGTCAATATGAAGAACTGTTTGCAAATGTTTGATCACTTTTTAAATTTAAAAACCTACGTGGTGAAAATAGTGGTTGTTCTAGTTGACTTTGTTGCTGTGATAAACACCACAACCAAAAGCAACGTGAGGAAGAGTTTATTTCAACGTGTGCTTCCGGTCACACTCCATCACTAAAAGAAGTCAAGGCAAGTGCTCAGACAGGAGCTGAAGCAGAGACCACAGAGGAATGCTGCTTACTGCCAGGCTTCCCCTGGCTTGCTCAGCTGCCTTCCTTACATAGCTCAGGCCAGAGGTGACATTGCCCTCAGTGGGCTGGGCTCTCCCACATCAATCAAGACAAGAATCCACAGACATGGCCACAGGCTACTTTGATCTGGGGAATCCATCAGTTGAGACTCCCTCTTCCCAGGTGACTCTGGGTCCTGTCAGATTGACAATAAAAACTAACCAGAGCATTAAAAAATTTCTTTAATATCTGGTTTATTGTCTTAATTTTGTTACATGGTCTTCATTCTCTCTGTCCAACTATGTGGTTTTGGTTGAAGTAAGTGAAGAAAGGGCGGCGTGACACAGATGTGCAGATGTAAAACAGTTTTGAGGACCCTCCTGGATCTTTGGTCTTTATTTATGAGAACCAATATCTAGTGTAGCAAAATATTGAAAGTTGTTTTGTTAAAAAATATTTGCTCTATTGTCAAATGTACTTCATAATTATAATTTTCTCATTTATGGAGAAAGCACTTAGGGCCTTACCACTGTCCCTTGGCACACTATTCATTCTAGTTATGTGATGAACAAGACAAGTCACTGCTCTCATTTGGCTAGGAGACAGTTTGGTTCTCCAAAGCAAACAGGATATTGTACTAGAGAAATAGTTGGGGTGCACTCAGGGCACATTTGAGCTAAGTCTTCTAAGTGAACACTTTGAAAAACTCCATCTCAGTAAGGAAAAATAAATATGCTTTTCTCATTTTTTGTAGGTAAACCTGCTATTGCTCATCGAGATATAAAGTCAAAGAACATCTTAGTGAAAAAGTGTGACACTTGTGCCATAGCAGATTTAGGGCTGGCTGTGAAGCATGATTCAGTCACAAACACCATAGACATACCTCAGAATCCTAAAGTGGGAACCAAGAGGTAAGATGACTTAGACTGGTAGTGTCCTAAAATTTAAACTGCTGACCCCAAAGCATGGGTAGATGTCTATGATGTTGTGTATATAGGTTCAAATGGGAAAACGTTCGGTCCAAACAAGCAAGAAGTTTTTCTAGGACACTGAGAAGCCAGTGGGCACAATGATTATAAAGCAGGAGAGTTGGCATTTTTGGCCATGTGCAATAGCCATTTGGGTGCAGAGTCCAGGGGAGGGTAGTAGTATGAGAGGCATGTGGCAGGTATGTTAATTCTCTGGATGCCTTTTCATACACAAAAGAAAAATCCTCAGCAATGTATAAGAACTCTAAAGTCTTTGTGTCTCATCAGTGAACTAAAATTCAGGATGTGGTGTAGAGGCTCAGGTTTTAAGAAACACATGCAAAATCAGTGCATTGGAATAGGTAGTTTAGGGACTCTATATAATAAATCCATGTTATATTCCCTTAACATTTACAGATATCATATAATAATTTATGTATTAGCTAGAGTTGGACTTATTCTTAAATTTTCCAAAATGATGGATATTGAGGTAATGTGAGTTTGGAAACAATTAGCACTTTTGGGAACAGAATATAATAAAGTTAAGAGCAAGCTTGATGTCAATGGAACACAATTCGTGATTACCACAGGCCCATTAGTGATGGGACTTTGGGTGGGGTTTTTTTTTTTTTTTTGACTAGCAGGTGGGTTCTCAGCAACTCTAGTTCCCTTTCCATCACATGCTACTTTGTCATAATTCGAAAGCTCTTGACCTTGAAATAGCAACAATCAAAATATTTTCCTGGAAGTGTCCAAGTCCTGGGAGTAGAGAATTTCTAAGCTGGTAAAGCTGCCCTCCAAGCCAGTGAGCTTTCAGGACAGTGCCTGCAAGTCCTTGGCCACCTGCTGGCAGACATTAAGGAGGTCACAGAGACTGTGCAGAATAGCGTATTCAGACTGGGCAGCCCCAGGGACCTCTCTTCTTCCCTCCCCACCCCCCACCCCTGCCCCCAGAGACCTCAAATGACAGACAACCTTAACCTGGCCATCTGACTATCCTGAAACAGGGACCCTGGGTTCTGGTTTCCTTTGGATGGCCTAACATGTTCAAAAGTACTCAAAGGGTGTTGTATCCTCCTTTCAATAGTCTGGGGAATCTGCCAACTCTCCACAGATAAGTTGGGCTCAGTCAGCTTCTAGGGTCTATAGGGCTTCTTCCACTAGGCTTTATTCAAGCAACGCCATACTTCTCTTGGCAGAATATATAGTGAACTTCTTCATTCTGAGAAGGTATCTGTGGAGTGTTGTCTAGTCTTGTGTTGGAGACCTGGGCCCACCATGATATGTGAAGTACACAGTTTGCCATAAGGGTACTTCTGTGGTGACAAAATCTTGAAATGCTGAATGCTTTGCTCATTTAATTTCCTTTCAATTTATACTTCTTTATTATTTTTTTTATTTTTATTGATGCTTTGTGTATTTCATACATCATTTTCCAATTCAGTTCAGGCATATATCCCCTTCCCTTCCCCCCACCAACCCTACCCATCCCAGATCATGCATTCTGCCGTAACTTTTCTGCATCTTTCTGTTTTTTTGTTTTGTTTTCATTTTTTTTTAAAGTTTGAAATTTTATTTTATTTTATTATTATTTTTTTTATTGATGCTTTGTGTATTTCATACATCATTTTCCAATTCAGTTCAGGCATATATCCCCTTCCCTTCCCCCCACCCCACCCCTACCCATCCCAGATCATGCATTCTGCCGTAACTTTTCTGCATCTTTCTCTGCTTTTTTTTTTTTTTTTGTTTTCATTTTTTTTATAACAATAAGTGATAATTTGTGAGTACAAGCATCCTTCATGTAAAACCAATTTGCAAGCAGTTGTGCCCAAACCCACACAGCTCATGGGTCCCACCATCCAGCAGGGGGGGCTTGTATGTTCAATCAAGTTGATCAAATGAGTGTCCAGTCTATATTGTTGTAGTTTCACCATTCACCCCAATCGCAGCCCTTACATTCTACCACGCCCCCTCTTCCGCAGATTGTTCCCTAGGTTTAGAAAAGGGGCACAGGTGGATGAGAAGCAAAACAGTCTACTTTCTCTGGAGCTGTTGTCTTGGTTTCTAGTCAATTCTGGCTGTTTTCTTTCATGGGCTGCCAGCTTGTCCATGCATAACCTTTCGATCCTACTAATGAAGCACATGCAATCAGATATATAGGTATTTAAACAGTATAATATATAGCCTTTCAATCCTTCTAAGAAGTCACAGGCTCCTGCTGCATCTGCTGTAATGTCAAACTGTATGGCCTTTAGTTTTATTTAAAATATTTTTAAAATGATGATTGAGTCAAAAGCTGTGTTATTTAATTTACTCTGTTATGTACCTGAGATGCACCTTTGAAATTTATTTAAGCTGTCTTATTTTCTATTTTGCATAAAGATTTATTAAGATTGGGTTTTATTGGAGTGTTCTAAAGTCAATTGCTGTGTCTGAACTGCTGTGTTCATATTTTTTGTAGGTATATGGCTCCTGAAATGCTTGATGATACAATGAATGTCAGCATCTTTGAATCCTTCAAGCGAGCTGATATATATTCTGTGGGTCTGGTGTACTGGGAAATAGCCCGAAGGTGTTCAGTTGGAGGTAGGATTTTGGAAACGTCCTTTGTGTTCACCTTCCCTTGGTACTCTGAATACAAAATGTGATTCTCTATATTTTTCCCTTAGTATATTGAATTGTTTCTAAATATGCAAGAGAATTTTTCAGTAATTTCTTTGGAGGGGCAGAAGTGGAACTTCAGTAGACATAATGAAGATTTTTTAATTGTTATTAAACTTTTTCCATACATCATACATAATTTCTCAATCTAATTTAGAGTAATTTTCCTTTCCATGCCACCCACCCAAGTTCGTGCCATACATGTTTTGCATCTTTTTCTGAGTCTTTCCAGAGTTTTTTTTCCCCAAAGCAGAGGCTTATTATTTTGGGGAGAACATCACTGTTTCAGTCTTTTTTTCTAGTTCTTTTGTTGTTGTTTTCTTTCCAACTTGTATTGCATCTATCTATCTATCTATCTATCTATCTATCTATCTATCTATCTATATCCACATCCACATACATAAATATATACAAACACATATCACCTGAATTGGAGGATTTTCTTTTCTTTTATTTTTCAGCTAAAAGATGTCATGTTTTCCTTAGGAAAGTGTTTGAAGGCTCCTCCTTGGCAAGCCCAAACAACCATCAATATTGCCCTTGTGCTCCACACTGGGGTCTTTCCTTCCCATGGTCACCCAAATGAGGTCCAGTAAGCACAGCATCCTATCTTGATCTTCCTGTATTGGCCTCCATGATACAGCCTGGGTAGTCCAACAATGGTAGTCTATACTCTGAAGAGGCTGAAACCTCAGTAGCTGCTCAGTCTACAAGCTGGATATCTCAGCAGTCCCCATTGGCATTGAAGGTTTGGAGGATTCTTGGAGAGACATGAATCTTCAGTCCATATTGGAGGGTTAAAAAGCTGTGTTTCATGTCTTTCAAGGATGGCAAAAGCAGTGACAGCCATAGGATAGATACACTTACCAGTAAGAATTGAAGACAAGCAAAACAACAGTGTTCTCTCTTTTTTAAATTTTTGTCTTTTTACTAAGTTCTCAAGTTTATATCTGAAGTCCAATTTCATAGGTCTTACTGATTATTTATTTCTGGTTATACTTTCCTTTGGATGCTTAAGGCCACACAGTTAGCCCAGATTAACCAAGGTTTTTGTTTTCTCAAGGTCAGTTGAGGATCTGGTCCTCAGGGGAGATTTTATATTTTAAGTTCTGCTTAGATGCAGAATTATAATCATTAGATGGCAATTATGATCACTCTGATGCCCCTAATGATTATTTTGAGGTACTCGAAATGATCTGATTTGAGTTTGTGAGCAGTGAGCTGGTGCCCATACTTTGTATCCCAAAGAAGTTAATGACTTGTGAAGGCCAGAGTACTTAAAGACTTCTGTTTCTTAGTCCTTTCCTGTTTTCTTACCTTTAAAAGGAGGATGTGGAGGGATAAAGTGGAGAGGAGGGTGAGCAGTAGCTAACCTCCTGCTCTGCAGTTTAGGGGAGGAAGACACCAGTCTAATGAAATTGCTGCATCAGTGGAGAAAATTTAAATGCTAGTATAAAGCAATTTTAAAAATATTTTACTTTTATTTTTTATGTGTATTAGTGTGTTCCCTACATGTATGTCATGCAATGTGTCATGCAATGCCTGCAGAGGTCAGAAGAGGGCATCAGATACCGTTGGAGCTGAAGTTATGAACAGTTATTAGCCTTCATCTACTGGGATTCAAACCTGGGTCCTCAGCAAAGTACAGCCAGTGCTCTTAACTGCTGAGCTGTTTTGCCCCCACGTATAAAGCAATTTTTAAAGCATTCCCTTTTAAGCGAGACCTACTTAGGATGAAGACTTGGTTTAGCAACTCCTTGAATGTCAGGCTTCAGGCAAGTTGCCTCATCTCACTGTCTTCACCTTTAAAGCGACGAAACAGGCCCTTGGATTTCGAGAGTTGGATGAATGCATTCATATGAAGTACTGTGAGCACATTCACAGTACTCTGGGTCTCAGCTTCCTCACCACAAACTAGGGATGGCATGACACCATCTTTGGGCCATGACTTGTAGGAGTAATTAGTTAAAACAAGTAAAGGGGTCACAACAATGCTTAGGGGTCATATTAAGATTTCTAACATGTTTTGTAAAAATTTCACATTGATACTTGTCTGCATTTGCTTTCATAAGGATTTGTCCTTAAATATTTTAATTAAGAGGTCAATAGCTAACTAAGAAGATATTGCAAGGAGTTTCTGGGAATTCAAGTAATATTCTAATACTCAGAATATTTTGTGCATTTGAGTCTCTCTAACAACATTTATGTTGAACTGTCCATCTTAAGCTACTTTGGGCTGTTTTCAGAACATTTTCAGTAGTAACTCTAAGGTCTGAATTTGAGAAATGAAACAAAAGATTGCATAAAATTCTTTTTGTCTTCTTGAGACAGGGTCTTCCTTTAGTTCCAGCTGGACTGGAGCTCGCTATGTAGACCAGGCTGGCCTTGAACTCACAGAGATCCGCTTGCCTCTGCCTCTTGAGTGCTGGGATTAAAGGCATGCGCCACCATGGCCAGCTTGCATAAAATTTTTTACTCATTCATTCGTTTGTGAATGTGCATATGTGAGGATGTGTGTGTGTGTGTGTGTGTGTGTGTGTGTGTGTGTGTATACACTGCAGGCCATGGTGCAATGTGTTTTAAAATTTTTATTTGATAGAGGAATATAGTTTATTCACAGAGTAATGACATTATGCTACAAATGTTTTACTTAAGACAATTCAGTGCTGCTTTTGGATTGTATAATGGCATTTTCTGGAAAGAAAAATTCAGAAGATTTTTGGGGACCATGTTTTATTTTGTATAGTCATAAAATTATATAAATCATGTAATATTTTATGTATTATATATGATAAATAAGTATATATCTATAATATAAATGTTGTAATATTACATAACTATTCAACTGAGTGATTTAAACTTAATCCTTATTTTTTTTAATTTTTTAATTTTATTTATTTTCATATGTGTATGAATGTACTGTCTGCATGTAGGCTTGTGCACCCATGTTGTGCAATGCTGCGGAGGTCAGAAGAGGGTGTCGGATTCCCCTGGAAATGGAGTTAAAGACAGTTTTCAGCTGCCATGTGGGTGCTGGGGATTGAACCTGGGTCCTCTGCAAGAGCAGTCAGCGCTCTTAACCGCTAGGCCATCTCTCCAGCCCCAATCCTTATTTTTATTATTATTTATTTTCCTTAATATTTTATTGGATTATTGTGCATTTCGTATAAGAAATCTTAATCAAGTTTAGTCCTCCTCTCCCATTCTTATCCTCCTATAACCCCACAGACCAGGTTTCATGCATTCTGTCATATATGTGAAGTCCTATCTGGTCAAGCATTTGTACCCAGATGTCCCTTGATGCAAGGGACTCCAAGTGGAGTCTTGTCCACCTATCTAGAGTCACACTCTTAAAGACAATGATCTACTCTGCCTCACTCTGCAGTCCTCAGCTTCCAATAGTTCCTTGGTTAGGGTTGGGGCCTGCTTCCCATTTCCAGAGTTCTATGCTGGGATTTGTCTGACTGAACCTGAATCATCTGGAAAAACAGCCAGTGCTCTTAACCATTGAGCCATCTTTTTGGCCCCTTAATCTTTACTTTTGTCATGATATATCATTTTAATAAAAGTGACATTCTATCTTCCCAGGATGTCACTTGTGCCTGGCAGACTAACGGTGTATATATAATATATATAATAAGAAATATATATATATATAATATAATATATTTAATTATTTATTTCAGAGAAATTTAGTATGCAAATTTCTTACAGGAATTGTTGAGGAGTACCAGCTGCCTTATTATGACATGGTGCCTTCAGATCCGTCCATAGAAGAGATGAGGAAGGTTGTTTGTGACCAGAAGTTCCGACCAAGTATCCCAAACCAGTGGCAAAGCTGTGAAGTAAGGCTGTTACCTTACTCCTCCTCCCTTTCCTTCTCCTTCTCCTCCTCCTCCCCGCCTCCTCCTCTTCCTTCTCTTTATTTCTAGGAGGTACCTTTTAGTTTTACTTTGTTGTGGTGATTGTCTTGTAAAGTTAACTTTTTACCCTGTTTTCTCCTTTTGTATGCCTCAACTCTTTTTTGCATTTAAGGCAAGTCTTAGCATTTTTATCTTTTGTGTAACTATCTTACCTATATGTTTTATTTGTAAAACAGACTAACAGACTTTTCAAAAACTAAAATTTTCTAATTGTAATTTTAATCACACAAAAGCATATAAATTGGTGAATTTTAAAATATAATAATACAATGAAAACTAGTGAATACAAAGTTTGAGAAGTAGAACATTTCTGATATCATTTAGGATTTCTTCATTTTGCTGAGCAGTTAACATTATAATTAATTATTTCCTTATTGTTGTACTGCTTTTCTTTAGTTTTTTGCCCTGAGTGCATATGTCCTAGAAGACATCATTTATGAGTTAAATTTATTGTATATATTATTTTCAAGTTTTTTACACTGTAAGATATATAATATATATAAATAGATATATATATAGATATGAATACTGTCATTTTAGCAGTGCTATGTGGATATAGTAGAATTTCCTTGTCTGTTCTAGAATTGGTTATCATGTGTGGTTTATAGCTAGTTTTACTAAAAATGATGTTGCTATATGTATTAGTTCCTCAAATTGTTGGTGTGACAAAATATCTGACAAAAGAAACTTAAGAAAGGGTTCAGTGCAGCTTGAAGGCGCAGTCCACTCTGCTGGAGAAAGCACGGCAGCAGGCAGCAGGCAGAGCACGAAGCAGCTGATCACGTTGGGTCCAGAGTCAGGAGGCAGAAAGGGCAGAATGGTGGTGCTCAGCTCATTTTCTCCTTTCTATTCAGTCTAGGAGCCCAGATCATGGGATGGTGCCACCTATGGTTAGGGCATATCTTTTCTCTTCACTTGAACCTTTCTGGAAACAACCTCATTGACACTTTCAGACCTGTGTATCTGAAGTGATTGTAAATCCCATCAGGCTGACAACTAAGATTATTCATCACAGGTATTAGAGAGATGACAACATTTAGAAACACTTGCTGCTCTTCCAGAGGACCAGAGTTTGGTTCCAAGAACCTACATTAGATAGTTGGTAACAGCTTGTAACTCAAGCTCCAGGGGATCTGACACCATCTTTTGAACTTTGTGGACACTGTCAAGCATGAGCACGTACATACATGCACACATACATATATACACATAAATGAAAATAAAAGATAATTCTTAAAAAGAAAAACATCCCGGGCTGGATAGATGGTTTAGCGGTAAGAACACTTGCTACCCTTGAAGATGACGAGAGTTCAATTCCCACATTAGGTGGCTCACAACTAACTGCCTCTAACTCTAGCTCCAGGAGGCCCTGATGCCTCTGACCTCTATGGACACCTGTACTCACATGCACATAACAACACATAGATACACACACATTCACATAATTAAACACTACAAAAATCTTAGAGAAAGATTATCCATCATAGTGCATCAGTATATATGTCGTAAAAGTTTCTAAGGTATATTGTTTGTTTTGAGGTGCACATAGAGGTGGTCACAGCTGCAAACAGTGAGAATTCTGGACAAGCCTCAAGCTCCTTTCTTATTGTAGGCTTAGAGGCTCTCGTATAATGTTAACTGAAAATGGTACTGGGTACTTTTTCTCCCTTAAATTTTTTTTCACTATTGAGTATGACAAATGCTACATGTTTTTAGGTTAAATGAAAACTGACTTTGTTTCTAGTAAAAGTCTGCCTCGACTTCATGTCTTCCTTTTTAATTGGGTTTAAGGACTTCTCTTGTCTTCAGCGTTCTATTTAGTGGGCATTTTTTATTTGTTTTATTTTGTTTTCTTTGTGGTTTTTTTTTTTTTTTTTGAGACAAGTTCTCAGGCTGACAAACTTTTTAACTTTTTTGTGTTTATTTTTTAAATATTTAATAAATATTTTTGTTTTCTTTGAGAATTTCACATGGTATATTTTGATCATATTCACTCTTGACTCCTCCCCTTAGACTCCTCCCAGATGCACTCTTACCTCCCTATTGCTCAACATCATGTCCTCTTTTTAAAAAATGTAATAGCCCAATGACTCTAACATGTTCTATCCATATACTTATGGGTATAGGACCATTCACTTGGTCATAGTCCACCTTCTAGGAGCTACACCCTTAAAGAAAACCATCTCTCCCTCCCCCAGAAGTCATAGCTCCACAGTTAAGGGTGGCGGCCCGTGAACCCCTCCCCTCCATGCTAGAATGTTAACTGCCTTGATCTTGTACAGCTCTTGTGCAGGCAACTGCTGGGAGTTTGTAGGCACAGTGGCCCTGATCCTGTCATGTCCAGAAGACATGGCTTTGTTCTGGTCCTCTCTGACTTCTGACTCTCGCAGGCAGTCTTTCTGCCCCATCTTCTCTGAGCCTTGAGGGAAAATCCTCCAGCTTCACCTGAGTGCTGAGATTACAGGTGTGCACCACTGCACCACCATATCTGCCTTTCTTGGTTCACTCTGTTTGGACCTCAGACTGTTCCACTGCTAATGGTTTGTGACATTCTTCCATTCTGGAAGATTCTGTGATATTGTCTCTTCAGATAATTCTCTCATCATCTCAATTTCTAATTTTGGAAAACTCATTGGCTGCCTGCTATCTTTCAGATTCTACTTTGCTTTACTGATATTTTCAATATTGGTGTCTTTATATTTTATGTCTTAGATTTATTTTCTAGTTTCTGCCTTCAGATATGTCTAATATGCAATTTAACTCATCTGCTGGGTTTTTTATTTTAATCATTTTTATAACAACTTTTATTGATTCTTAAAGCACTCTTTTTGATAGGCAGTTTGAATTTTATTTCTTTTGTAGTGCATATTTCATATTGTTAAATTCTAACATCTGATTTTACTGACTACTGATTCTTGCTTATTGGCACCTTGTTTCTGTGTGTGTGTGTGTGTGTGTGTGTGTGTGTGCACGCAGATTTTCATAATGAGCTCAGGTTTACTGCAAAATTTAGAACTGCAGACTTGATTTTTTTTTCTTGTCACCAAAAGTCAATTTCCCCTATAAACTTCCTTTTGGGGGCAGATTCATATTTATAGATATATTTTAATTAATTAATCAATCAATTAATTAATTAACATGTGAATTGGAGTCCAGGCATGTGCCAAGGTCTGCTAGTGGAAGTCAAAAGACAACATGCAGGACTCAGTTCTCCCACACGTGGGACCCAGGATCGAACTCCAGTGGTCAGGCGTGGCAGCAAATGCCTTCACCTGCTGAGTAATCCTGCAGGCTCAAAATTCCTGTGCAGGCCTCTGCCTCCTGAGTGTTGGGATTAAAGGTGTTCATCACCACACCCAGATATGGTGACTTTTAAAATTCTTATTTTTAGCAATTTTCTTGGATCCTTATATTATGTAGTTATAGATGGTAAAAAGCATGAATCATATTATTCAGCTTATGTATGCATGGCCAATCATAGGGAACAGCATAACAGGGACTCTACATCCCTTTTCACATTACTCCATGTCTTTCATGCCTCTTTTTACTTGTTTATAGTTAGAGATAGGGTCTGGATTGACCTTGAATTCTTGACCTTCTTGCTTCTGCCTCCCAAGTACTGGGATTGTAGCCTTGTATCGCAACCCTCAGCTGTCATGATCCTTAGAGGATTTTTTTTTTTATTAATTTTATTTATTTCTGTATGTGTATGAATGTACTGTCTGCATGCAGGTTTGTGCACTCGTGTCGTGCAATGCCGCGGAGGTCAGAAGCGGGTCTCGGATTCCCCTGGAACTGGAGTTCTCCTGGAATTGGAGTTTCAGACGGTTCTCAGCCGCCATGTGGGTGCTGGGGATCGAACCCGGGTCCTCTGTAAGAGCGGTCGGCGCTCTTAACCGCTAGGCCATCTCTCCAGCCCCCCCTTAGAGGATTTTTAAAGAGGGTCATTGTACCACATCCATAGGTTTCATTAAGTTAGTCTCTACAAGGCTAGTATTTGTGTCTTGGTAGGATTTTCAAAAAGTTTGGCTAAGTTTGCTGTTGTTTCTCCACAAAGCTTAGCATCGCCTTCTGAATTTTTCTTCTTTTGTACTATTTTGTGCATCTCAAACCTCTGGTGTCTGTCTCTCTCTTGAAGGCACTCCGGGTCATGGGAAGAGTAATGCGTGAGTGCTGGTATGGCAATGGAGCAGCTCGACTCACCGCCCTCCGTGTTAAGAAGACCATTTCTCAGCTCTGTGTCAAGGAAGACTGCAAAGCCTGAAGGATCCCTGAGTCATGAAGACACCTCTCACACCTTGCTTTCCCATTGGCCTCTTAGTGTAAATGTTTTGCTTTGTTCTGTTTTGTTTTGTTTTAGTTCTACCTCAGTGATAATTCACTACAGTATTTAAAGTGCTCTAAAGGCCACAGGAAAAGTTAACTCTAAAGTTAAACAATGGGCAGGACTTGACTTTCTCCAATCTCCATGTTTTCTTTCATTTTGTTTTTAAAGGTGGCAAAACTCATTTTTTAATTTAATGAGAAATATATTATTAAATATAAAGTAAGCTACATAATTTTTTGGTTTTCTTGAACTAATAGCGTATGAGATGAAACCTATTGAAAATGTGAACTAGAGAATGTTATATGGTGAGACATCACTTTATAAGTTACCTGGACCCTTTAAAAACTAGTATTGCACAGAATTTAAATATATAAAGTCTGGCAAGACAGAGCTGCTGAGAAGACTAGGAAAGCAAGGTCTGAGTCTCTATTAGTAGATCCACTCTGTTTCCCCAGCCTTCATAACCCACTACAGCAACAGTTCCTAAGACAAGCCACTAAAGCTGCTGCTTCTAATTTAGAAAAGAGCTTCCTGGTGTCTCAAAACACAGATAAAAGTTCCAGAGCCACAGAGGTAACGTCAGACTTGGCAATCAGTCCAAATCTTGTGAGAATAAACACTGGGAGTTAGTCTGCCTCCTACTTTTCTTTAAATTCCCACAGTGCTTTTCTCTCCATGCAGAAACATCTTTGATTATGATATTTTTAATTTAGTAATATAGAAAGCATATTCGGTTATTTTGTAAAATCATAAGGAACCTTCAAGAAATCTCTGAACCATATCTATTAACATATTAATACTTATCCCATTTGTTAAGGAGAAGATGTTTTCTGAACACTGCCAAAGATTAATCCATAATAAATATACATTGTCTTAAGATGTATGTCTTAAGATGTAATTACTTTTGAGGTATATATTTAGAAAGAAAATAACTAAACAGGAAGAGGAAATAAGGAAATATTTTAGGCAATTTAAGAAAACTCCTCCAAAAAATATTGAATAATTAACCCAATGCAGAGTAACACACCAATTAATCAACATCCTCCTGCCCTTTTAAGAGGAACCAAGGGTAGAGAGTTTTGGCAGTTTTGCCTCTACTCCCCTTTTGATGAATGTTTAATAGGACACCAAGTAGTTCCTTTAAATATACTGTACTGATTGGGGATGGTGAACATGGCATCTCTTATCCTTACAGAGCAATATTTCTCAAACTCTGTTACTTAGAACATTCTTCTGCCTAGATGTTTCTAGAACAAAAGCTCTCTTTGTAGCATCTTAGAGAGTGACACTAAACATTAATGTATCATGGTCTAGCAGTAGAGATGTACTACCTGAATATTTTTAATATTTAACCTCAGAGGAGAGTTTGTAAGGTAGGTGAAATTTTTCCTACATAAAATTTAGGTGTTCCATAAAGCACAACTTGGAGAATAATGTTCTTAAGGATGTACCTATGTATTTTCCACGTAGAGTATAACTTGGTGAATATATTTCATTTTACTATGGAAATAATGTTACCAAATCTGTCTTAATCTGACTGAATTAAGAAAGAAAGAAAAAAAAAACCCAAAACAAAAACCTGACAGCTGTGGGGTTTGCACACACTTTTATTCTCATTCATACATTCATCCATTTTTAATGACAGAGCACCTCATATCTTGCTTGCCACAATATTGGGTGCAAGAGAGAATAAAAAGATAGATAGGTCCTGCCCTCAGGGATTTTAAAGTCTAATTTGGGAGTGGGAAAATGCACTGCATATGAGGTAAATTGACAGATAAAATACACAGTGGGATGTCTCGAGTTCTGTATGACAATGGGTTTCTAGAATAGGTCTGAAAATCACTTCCAATTTGCGACACATTCAGAAAGTGTCTTTATTTAGATATTACAGTCTAAATATATCATCAGTTTCAAAAAGCACCTATGTGAATGGACTTTTTAAAACGTGTTATGTGAAAGGATAATCTTTCTTGTTTTTGTTACCTTATTTCATATATTGTTTCTGCATATAAGACATGGTTGTCCTTGAATCTCCAAAAAACAAAAATAATATGTCCTGTTTTATTCACTGATGTTCAGTGAATATACTTATTGATTTTTAAGAGAGGGCGTTTTAATGTCTGTTTTGTTATTTTTGTTTTATAATTTATTTGAGAGTATCTAAATGTAATTCATATTTTATTGATTTAGCATCCACTCTGGAAAAATCTATACATGGGTACATTTTGAGATGTTTTCCTTATTTTGATGTTTAACTGTAATTCCTAAGTGAAAAACCTTATATTTGAATTACTAAATACCTTTTTAAAAAGGGATAGAGCAACAAAAATATAAGGAAAACAATAAAGGTTGTAGTTGTTCCTTAACTCTCAATATGATTATGCATAGAAACTGCTCATTACAAAATAATGAAGGTTAGCATACAAGGCAGATTTACTGTAAATACCCATGCTGTTAAATTTTATATTACTTTTTTAAAAAATGGAATCTCACGTAATACTTGTTTCTTTTAAATTTTGTTGTAAGCAAAAAAAAAATATTCTTCTTAGGCTAGGTGCAGAGTGTTAGTATTCCTTTGCTTTTTCAAGGGTCTTGGCTTTGGGGTATAATATAAAGCTTGGGGGAATGCTATTGTGAATTTTCAGTACTGTGTGAAGAAGTGATGGAACTTATGCATCACTTCCTGAAAACACGAGAACTTCCTGAAAACATGAGAAGCATTATTTGTTGTCAATATTGAAGCATGAATTTGTTGCTTTATAAGTTATGGGTTTAAGTTTGTAATCAGTGCTGATTCTGTTGTATGCATTCTTCCACGTCTAAACTATTTGGCATGTCACATCAAGAATTTTTAATTTATGTTCTGCCTTGAGAGTTAAGTGAAACATGACTGCCATGCTCTATTTTAGGCATAGCACTTGCTTTTCATCTTTATACTTTCAATTAACTTTGCATTTTAAATTTCCATAATTGTATGAAAATAGTAACCTGGTTGCAATGTCTGAAGAATTCAAAATCAACTTTAAAAAATGAAAAACCTACAACACATTCATTAGATGATAAGTTCCACGATGATTTCTTATCTGTGATACTTCTACAATTGCAAGTGATAAAACAAAAGAAAATCCCACTGCCCTGGGACTTTTGCCACCATGTCTTATTGGGACAGAACCAATTCAGGACTATCTTGGAATCTACTTAGCCCACTGCCTGAAGGAAGGAAGTGGGCCATCTGCCGTCATGCAAGGATCAAGTGCACAACTTCACGTTATTTGAGAATAGTTTCTGAATAGATTACTGAAGGTAAATAAGAAATTCTATTTGGCTAAATAAATTTATTTAAGATATGGAAACTTTTATTTCTCATCAAGAAGTTAGATAATAATAGCAAATAAATCCTGTTGGTAGGTGAGGTCTTCAATAACCATTTCATAAACAATGTCACAAATCAAAATTATAATCTACTTAGAAATGTTTACCATTAGCATCTTAAAGTGATGCCACTGCATTTCTTGAAGATATTTTATCCTTTGTGGAACACAACATTTCTGTGTCTGGCAACACTTGTCCACATGCTGATACTTACTTTGATTTTAGTCACTATTTTAATGGTGACAGTAATTTCTTTGAGGATTCTTTTTTTACAGAAATCTTTAAAATAAGAAAAAATCTGGAATGAGAAACATTTATTAAAAATCTAATAGTAAGTATAGTTTCTAGAATATAGGCAGTTTTTCAAAAAATTTTAAAGCAAACTTTCAAATACTCGACTTTCTTTTTGCCTTCTACCTTTTCTTTGTTTCATATTTTTTCATCTACTTAAAACTTAATGTTTTTTATTATTTTCCAAAATTATATTTTGTTCTTATTTACTTTAAAACATAACTAATATTTAACCTAATTTTTGTGGAATTTTATCTTTCTAAGGAATCTTCTAATGGTCTAAATTAGTTCAGATGTGTCATGGTAAAAATGGAAACTAGAATTAAAAAGTCTCTGAGACTTTATAAGCTGATTTCAGTATTTCATAGATTAAGAAAACTAAAGATCAGAAATTATATGACCGCTAATTATTGCAGAATGCAGTGGTGACACCATCCATGCAGCCTGACTCCCTTTTGCTAATTAAAACTAAGCAGTGTGTATCTCAGCTTCCTGTGTATGTGTGCTAACACAACATGCTGTGTATGTGCACCAGAATAATGTGCCATTTAATGCTGAGGATCAAATCCCACTTCTCTGGACTTCTACTAAAATAATTTGCTGAAACTGAGGTCAGTAAGAAAACAAAAATAGGTAAAGCAAGAGTTGTAAAATAGTTGTCATGCTTTGTAGATAAGCCCTGGAGTGCTGATAAAACGCAAACAGGAGTGAGGATGATGAGTGTATAGGAGTTCTTGGTGCTTGCTGGGGATGCAGCTCAGTGGTGGGATGTTTGCCTAGCATGTGCAAGGTACTAGGTTCAGTCTTCAGCATTGAGAAGAGAGAGAGGAGTAAGGGAAGGGCAGAAAAGAAAAAGGAAAGGAAAGGAGGGAAAGGGGAAGAGAAAGAGGAAAGGGGACGGGAAGAGGATGAGGAAGGAAGGGGAAGGTCTTAATGTAAGTTATGACTTGAGAAGCTTCCGGACTCTTCTCCTGCCCCCTTTTCTGTATAGGTTCCTCTTATCCATTAGAGTGGGGTGAAAGATGATTTGGGCTGTGTTTAGTGCCCATCGTCTGATCTTTCATTAGTTTTGTCTTTGTTATTCATTGTTTCCAGTGCACTAAGAATCCTCCTGGAGTTACTGAGCTGTGAGTTACTCACACCCTTCTTTGTGTTCTAGCCTTGTCCAGACTGTTACACACTGACTTTCTTAACAAGATTTTAATTCCCTACCCATGTATAAGAGGTTTTGCCTCATAAGTTCACCAGTAATTATTATCTTGGCACTAGAAAGAGGACTTTGTCAATGGCAGAAATGACTTACTTTAGAAAGACTGGCTATAGTCTAGCTTTTACCTAGTTCATAAGAATGTCTGCTTTGGTGGATCTCTGTGAATTCAAGGTCAGCCTGGTCTACGTCTACAAAGTGAGTTCCAGGACAGCCAGAGCTACAGGGAGACCCTGTCTCAAAAAGACCAAAAAAAAAAAAAAAAGAATGTCTGCTTTGCTTTAATGCTAAATTCCACTTGAGACAGTGACTTGAAAAGAGAATGTGAAATACATGGCCCACTATGTTACGGTTTCAGCTATTTCTGTGAAGATTGGAGCCATTGTTGTTTTGTTCCCCATTGTTTTGCTTTACTTCTGCATCTTTTTAAACTAGGCCACTGTGCAGTATTGTTTGGCATATCATATTATGCTGAAATTACCCAACACTCTTCACTTTAAAATTTCTTATTAGTAACATTCAGGTTTCTTTTTTATTAAGTTGCAGATGAATATAACATTTGGGAGAATATGGGGTCCCTCTCACCCTAATTTTAATACTGTCGGTAGAAGTCTTTCTTCTTGGATCTAACAATTTTAATTAGAATTTATTATAAATAAAGTCACTAAGAACCCAAGTATAGTAGGAAATTAACCTGGAACATGTTGTGGCCACACTCTGTCGTACTCTGCACAAACACTCACAGCTGGTGGGCTGCTGAGGATAGAAGTAAAAAATGCAGTTGGCTCTTCTCTCTAGACATAATTTTATAGTGTACAGAAGAGGAGGCTATGCTTTTCTATATCTGCATAAAATTGGCCTTCCTTCATCATTAGGAAATGAGAGCTAATATTCAAAACGATTCCTGACATTTGCAAATTAACATGGAATTTAAGAGAATCAATACTTGGACTTTTCAGTCCAGCATTCCCAAGAGGTTGTATCATGTTGATAATTCTTTTCCAAACAAGGAGATCTGTAGCAAGTCACATGGACCAACCTTGATTTCCATATGTCCACTGAGTTTTCGTTCCATGGATGAACCTATTCTTTGGCTTTGATTTTACCTATAAAAGGATGTCAGACTCCAAGAAAGTCAAGCATAGACAGATATTTACCAATATTTCCAGATTTACATCTGCTAAGTAGAAGTAACCAGCAATTTTAAAGATCTAGTAATTTTCTCTTTATATCAAATGAGGGTATTTGAGCAAAATATTAGATTAGTTCATTTCTACAATGACTAGTGTCAAGCTCATGTACTCTCCTGACCCTAGACTGGATAAGATTAGTCAAACATGATTGGTGTTTTAGGTTTTAAAATGCCCTAGAAACAGAAAATTAGATTCAAATATCCAAAAAGGACTTTTGGATTGACTTTCCAAGCATTAATACTAATTATACTTTTCTTCTGGTAGTGTGACTCTTTTTATACCTAAGAACATATTACAAATGTCAAAACTATTGCATTTTGACATCGAAAAAACATGCCTTGAACTCTTGAACTACTGTGAAAAGAATCACTGTTGTAAAGAATTCTTTTGTAAGCTAGCTGATATTCTTAAGTATGTAAAAAGATACTGCCTTCAAAGATAGGCTCAAATGAATGTATATAGGGACTGTGAAAATATAAAGGTTTAAAAATGAGAACTGGGCAATAAATTATATCAAAAACATGCAAGTGGCAATGGTAATATGTAGCCATGATTTAGTCATTGAAGGTGAATAGAATTTCAAAGAGACATGAATGGTATTCAGATGTTTAATTAATTTCTAGTCTGTGCAAATATGCATTTTATAGTAATATATACTTATACTATTTCAAAATAATGAAATTTTAGAATTTAGCAGGAATTCAATGATAACCTTCATACCAAACAGCAAGTCATGAAAGTATTTATTTTAAAGCTTTTTAATATTATTGCATAACTTCCAGCTGCCTCCAGATGTAAATACTTATCTGCCTAAATGTTATATTTTTATGTATGCATTTTCTGAAAATGTATTGTTTTGTAAAGTGGCAAAGGTAATAAATTAAGCACTCCTTGCACTTGTTTTGTGAAGCATATAGAGCTCTATTTTAAATAAAAGAAAATGTGTCATATTTTTGTTTCTATGTACTTATATTCTATTATTTTAAAATTGTGTTTATATTAGTGTACAGAGTATGAAGGAGATATTGGGAATTAAATACTTGCTCCAGTGGAACTGGAATTTTCTCTTCCTCTTTCCCCTCCCCCTCTTACCCTCTCTTCTTCCCTCCCTTCCTTCTTTCCTTCCTTCCTTCCTTCCTTCCTTCCTTCCTTCCTTCCTTCCTTCCTTCCTTCCTTCCAGATATACAGAATCCTAGAATATTATAGCTAGAAGACATATTTAGTTAACTGATGCTTTTTTGAATGACATTTGGGGCAATATTCTTTTAAAAATATTTTATTTATGCTGGGCGTGGTGGCGCACACCTTTAATCCTAACACTTGGGAGGCAGAGGCAGGTGAGTCTTTGTGAGTTGAAGGCCAGCCTGGTCTGCAGAGTGAGTTCCAGGACAGCTGGGGCTACAGGGAGACCCTGTCTCGAAAAGACCAAAAAAAATATTTTATTTACTTTTATTTTATGTGTATGGGTGTATTGCCTGCATGTAGGTAGGTGCACCATGTTGTGCAATGCCTGCAGACGTCAGAAGAGGGTATCAGATCCCCTGCAACTGGAGTGATAGACTGTTGTTAACCACTATGTAGGTGCTGGGAATTGAACCCAGGTCCTTTGCAAGAGCAGCCAGTACTCTTAAAAGTTTTATTTTTCCACTATTTTGCATTTAAAAATAATTTATTGACCACTTAACCACCCCTCAAGTCTAAAGCAGCGTGTATCATGCTTGAAAATCATAACCACACTGAGTTGTTGACAGGCCCCTTTGAGATACAGAGCAGCCACTCTATCTTCATTGCTGGTGCCCTTATTCCATCTCTAGACTCTGGCTTCTTGCTGTTCCCTGAACTTGCCAAACATCTGGCTGTACCAGACATCCCCCCAGAGTGTTCCCCCTACACATTTATGTGGGCCTCGGATAGTGCCAACCTTTCTAAAGTCTCACCCCTTGACATTTACCATATACTTGGCCTTTTGGGTTTTCTTCAGTGTGCTCAGTACTTGTTGGCTTCATTTTCCAACTTGAATCTGATAGGTGTAATATCATAGTCACTAAATCCTTGAGCATTGGAATTAGGGTCATTTCACTTACATTTGAAGATGTAACTTTAAAAACCATAAGAGGGGTATGTTGTTTTGTCCAATGAAAAATGCTCTATGGGCTTCACTATCCCCAAACATCTGTAATAACTTCAAGAACAATTTAACGTAACTACTGATGGCTATTGAAGAATGATATCATAAATTTGATGTCTTAAAGAGTTAGCATAAGAGACAGAACACTGTGTTGCCTTTACTTTTGGGAAAAGCTCTGAAATTCTTTTGCTTCTTTTTGGGAGAACAGCTTTGCTAGCAAGTGTCTTGATGATCTTGCATTAAATTACTACTAATCAGATTTATTAAACATTTACTTTTGATATAAAGTTTTTTATCAAAGACTGGCCTTGAATTCACTGTGTTGCCCCCAGACTTGCAGCAATCCTCCTGCCTCGGCCTCCCAAAATTTGGGATTACAGGAATGCTCCATCAGGCTGGACAAATAGCTTTAGCAGTCATTAAGTCAATTTCTCAACTGGCTTCACATTAGCTGCTTCTTGTGGTTCTAGAGAAAGGTAAGGTATTTACTTTAGTATCAAGCGTGAAATGGATGAAAAAAATAAAATGAATGCTTTGGTTCCAACAGCACCAGCAGTGATTTCTCCTTTCTTTGGCCATTTTTTAAAATTTCAGGATATTAATTTTAACTTATAATTATGGGAATTCATACTGATGAAATAGTTTATCTGCAACATAATCTTGAAAGTGCGTAGTCAGTTTTTTCTCTAAGTTTCTAGGATTTGAGGCCCTACTTAGCCCGGAAGTGAGGTTTTCCCAACAGAACTGCATGGCTTCCAGGAGAAGCCAACATGCTGAGAACTGTCAAAGCCTGGGTTTGGACAGCCTCTTTAAATCCATTTAATTACAGACAGTTGCCATTAGAGAGGTTTTCAGTATTTTATTTTATTTTAGTTTGAGATCACTAATAGCATATCTAACAAACTTATAATCACTTCTATAATTAAAATATTTTAACAAACTTATAATCACTTCTATAATTGAAATATTTTAATGTTCTTTTTCTTTCAAACATTAGTCAATAAAATTATATCAGACATTGCTGGTAAATGCACAGCAATGTAAGAATTATCAGTGATGTCAGGAAAACAAGATTATGTGTTTGAGAAGTTATAGTTTAGGAGACAGATGCTGTTAAAATTCATTCTGGGGATTGGAAGCCATGTCCATTCACTCCTCTCTTGGTACCAGGGACCAACTGAGGTATAATTTCATCAAACTGCACTTTGGGAGACCAGTGAATTTACTGGGCTTATAGAATAATAAGTGAGGCCTTATAGCACTGTGGGTCCCGGCTAAGGCTCCACAGCAAAGTCTTCAACCAGCATGGACACAAAATGGTGGGAAACCCTTCCCTAGTCTTTACCAGCCTATATTCTCTAACCCTTCACCAGGCTATGTACACTTAGAGCTGAATCACCAATCAGGGGTTGAGAGGTGTAGCTGGACTCTCTGGTGTGGGTTCCATGACTCTCCCCATTCCTCCTTCCATTCAATGGGGCAGAGGAGATGTGAACATTAAGTCCAGCTGTGAAAATTTTAGACACACTCAAGAAGTTGGTTTCTGGCATGGGACAGTCCTGTACAACAAAAGACATGCACACAGAAAGCTGTCTAGCTTTAGAAGGTAGTTATCCAAGAGATCTCCTAAACCAAAAAATTATACTTAGTGTGAGTACAAATATTAGATGCCAGTGAAGACACAGAACCCATGTGTCACATCAGATAGAAGAAGCAAGAAAAGTGACAAGTTGAAGCTTAAAGGACCAGAAATATTTGTGTAAGTGGCAATATGAGAAAGAGCTCCTTGACAAGAAAAATGTGCACTCAGGGCCCTGAGTCACCTACAAACCCAGGAAGGTTTGTACCAGATCAGAGCATTGAACTGTGGTGCTGTCATTGAGGGAGATGCTGAAAGACTTAAAACAGCAGTCACCATATGAGGTTGGCATTTAATAAACTCAGACGAAAGCATTGCCCTCTTAAGAGTTTCATCAAAGTAACCTAAGATCCCTCAGGATCCTTTGCACCCCTGATTGGGTTCTGTTTAGAGATCTTTTACTGGTGAAAGATTTCAAGATGGCATGTGGTGTGTCAGAAGCAAAGCTACATATTTCCACAGGAAGAAAGTTGAAAGATTTCATCTTTAATTATTTAGTATAATAAATATGACCCAGGCAAGTTTTAAAAGCACATACACAAATACAGAATCATTGAAAAAGGTCTACACTGTCATTCTCTCTCTGCATGAAGAAATTTCCAGGTGCCATTGAACTGTGTGCATTAAATTTCAAATATAATCAAATCGGATTTAGAAATACTAATGGCTATTCCATAGAAGAATCCTTGCTTCAGCAACTTAGGAAATTACACTTGATTTTCTTTTGAGTGTAACTCAATTGTGCTTGAAATTGTTCATTCGAACCCTACTAAACAAGAAGCAGGTGGTTAAATGCTGGCGCTGTTTAACATTTACACAAAACGTTTGGCGCACAATGCACTTTTGCCCTTTGAATGTCAGCTGGCTTCCTCTTTCTCTCACAGCCTGTCCTTCCCCAGTCATTTGATTTGACCTTGCTATATCTCCAAAAGAAGAACCGGCTCAAATGTAGTTACCTGCTAGAGAGAGAGTGTTAGACTATTTTTATAGTTTTCCAGCTAAAGCTTTTAATATAGCGACCACTGGTTACTGAAGCAGTTTAAGAAAAAGGAATTGCTGAGCTAGCCTTTTATTTTAAGTGGAGAAACACAAGGTGACACAATCACATAAGATGTAAGTGAATCAGAACAGAGGAAATATAACCTAGGCTTGCAACATAGCAAAAGCAAGACTTTCCAAAAATACTGTCCAAGTCTATACAGCAGTCTAGATTTTTGCTTTTATGAATTTCATGAACTAGCTTGTGAAATGCTCTTTTCCAAATACGTCAGCTCTTCTATCACCAGATCAAACGGATGATACTATAAACATTCCATTGAGAAGCCTTACACCTGAAGCATTTATTATACACCACAAGTTTACAGTCAAATAGGAAGGTAATGCTGAGACACAGAGGTGCTGTCCAGTGTCCCTTTTTGAAGCAAGATTTTATGGCAGGGGGTCCATTCTCTCCACAGTGTCTCTGGCTCATCTGCCCCTCTACCCACTGTACTATAGCTTTCACTCACTCAACCTGAATCTCCTTCTTTTCTGTCTGCTGAGGTCTGTCTAGTGGGAAGGAATATTTACCTTTTCTTCTTATCTTCCTAAGATGTTTACGGGTAGTGTTCTCTACCAGAATTGTGACCTTTTCCTTCTGAAATATCACTTCTGATTTGCTGCTTCCTTCTTTTCCTTCTTTTTTTTAAATTTTTTAAAATTTATTTATTTATTTTATGTGTATGAATGTACTGTCTGCATGTAGGATTGTGCACCCGTGTCGTGCAATGCCGTATGACGGAGGTCAGAAGAAGGCGTCCGATTCCCCTGGAACTGGAGTTCTCCTGGATTTGGAGTTACGAACGGTTCTCAGCCGCCATGTGGGTTCTGGGGATCAAACCTGGGTCCTCTGCAAGGGCAGTTGGTCAGCGCTCTTAACCGCTAGGCCATCTCTCCAGCCCCTCCTTTTTTTTTTTTTTTTAAACTGGGTCCTTCCTATGGTTTCCTCTGTGTCCCTAAAGCACTAATGTTTACCTAGTATGCTGCTCTTAGTGCTCTTCTCAAATACCCTTTCTTGCGACTTCATGTACTTTTTTCTTTACCAAAGCTGGTGTATTAGTCCGGGTTCTCTAAAGAAACAGAAGCAGGGCTGGAGTGATGGCCTAGCGGTTAAGAGCGCCGACCGCTCTTGCAGAGGACCCGGGTTCGATCCCCAGCACCCACATGGCGGCCGAGAGCCGTCTGAAACTCCAATTCCAGAACTCCAGTTCCCGGGGAGGCCGACGCCCTCTTCTGACCTCCGCGGCATTGCACATCACGGGTGCACAGACTTGCATGCAAAGAATACATTCATACACATACGGAAATAAATAAAATTAAAAAAAAAATAAAAGAAACAGAAGCAACAGGATGAATATATATAGCTATATACAATTTATTGATTTGCTCACGTGACAGAGTTCAAGGAGTCCAACAGTAGCTGCACCACACTGGAAAGGCCGAGAGAATCCAGGGAACTGCTCAGTCCGCAAGGCTGGATGTCTCAGTAGTCCCAATCTAGTGCTGAAGGCCCGAATGGATTCCAGGAGATCTGCCAGTCTCAGTACACGCTGGGATCCGAAAGGTTGATCACAGCAGCAAGGCAAACTCACCAGATGAGAGAGAGGCAAGCCGCAGGAAGAAGGAAAAGGGACCAGCTCCCGCTGCCGTGGCCTTAAATACTGCCTGCCGGCAGAAGGTAACACCCACATTTGGGGTGGGCCATCCGGGTTGAGGTGGTCCAATCAGAAGACCCTTTTCTCTTATTTGTTCCTTAGTCCAGTCAAGTTGACACCCAGGATTAACCATGACAAGTCCACCCCTTGTCAACTTGACACCCAATAAATAGCCTCTGCTTAAATGTCAATTGCAAACGATGGCAGGGTCATAATTCCACCTAACATGTTATAAGTATCTCATGTGCAATAGCAAAGCATTATATCTTAGAGTAGGTGGTAATGTCCTTGAGAAGAACTTAGTCCTTCAGTATCTAAT
The DNA here is from genome assembly GCA_009823505.1 of Rhizomys pruinosus. NCBI lineage: Eukaryota > Metazoa > Chordata > Mammalia > Rodentia > Spalacidae > Rhizomys > Rhizomys pruinosus. The sequence goes on from VZQC01001376.1 coordinate 914,875, forward strand.
AACCTAAATATGACAACACTTAACACATATCTCAGTTGCACATTCAAAGGGGAACACAAGTATCCACTTAATATACATACATATATACATATATATATATACATATATAAACAAGCACATTCTTAACCAAATAGGACGAAGGTTAATATCTATTATAATCCACGTTTCTGCAACTGGTCCCGTGGCTTCAGCTGATATTTATGACTACCTTCTTCTACTACCCATTCTGTATTTCCTCCGCCATCAGCAAGCACCTCTGCAGGTCTTGGCTCTTTCCCTGGAGGAGTGACCCATACCTTCATCCCTGAAGGGTCTGGGCCATTTATTGTCCTGTCTGGTTTGGGTTGTTGGAGTTTCCCATTGACCTTAATCATAGGACATGGTAGCACCAGAAGGCGCCCTACAGCATCTCCTGCCTTCCAGACATAATCTTCCTTGCCCCCATTGTGGAGAAAAAGTCCAATTTCCCCATGGTAGTCTGGATCAATCACTCCTCCTACTACTGTTATTCCTTCCTTAGCCTGTTGGCTTAAAGGCAGTAGAAGCCCGAAGTGGCCAGGGGGAAGTCTTAGCTTCCAGTTCAATAGAACGTTTGCTGTATCTCCTGGCAAAAGCACTCCCCCCATTGGAGCCAAAACGTCTAGACCAGCAGAACGCAAGGTCGTGGGTACAGGAAGCAAAAATTTTCCTACTGGGTCACTAGGGGTGATAGTGAGTGGAATCATTCCCACTTCCACCCCTTGGTTCCTGGACCCATGAATTCTGGCTATAGGAGAAACAGTACCATATAGTGGACGCTGATTCAAAGCATATACTGCTTGCTGGAGAACCTTGCCCCAGCCCTCCAGGGTATTGCTACCTAATTGGCGCTGTAACTGTGTCTTCAAGAGGCCATTCCATCGTTCTATCAAGCCAGCTGCTTCTGGGTGGTGGGGAACATGGTAAGACCAGTGGATACCATGACCATGGGCCCACAGTCGCACTTCTTTGGCTGTGAAGTGAGTTCCTTGATCAGAAGCAATGCTGTGAGGAATACCATGACGGTGGATAAGGCATTCCGTAAGTCCCTGGATGGTAGTTTTGGCAGAAGCATTACGTGCAGGAAAGGCAAATCCATAACCAGAATAAGTATCTATTCCTGTAAGAACAAAACGCTGTCCCCTCCATGATGGAAGTGGTCCAATGTAGTCAACCTGCCACCAGGTTGCTGGCTGGTCACCCCGGGGAATAGCACCATATCGGGGGCTCAATGTTGGTCTCTGCTGTTGGCAAATCTGGCACTCGGCAGCAGCTGTAGCCAGATCAGCCTTAGTGAGTGGGAGTCCATGCTGTTGAGCCCATGCATAACCTCCATCTCTGCCACCATGACCACTTTGTTCATGGGCCCATTGAGCAACAACAGGGATAGCTGGAGAAAGAGGCTGACTATCCACAGAACGAGTCATCCGATCTACTTGATTATTAAACTCATCCTCTGCTGAGATCACCTTTTGATGAGCATTTACATGAGACACAAGTATCTTCACATCCTTTGACCATTCAGAGAGCTCTATCCACATACTTCTTCCCCAAATGTCTTTCTCACCAATTTTCCAGTCATGCTCCTTCCAAGTCCCTGACCATCCAGCCAAACCATTGGCTACAGCCCATGAATCAGTATATAATCGAACCTCTGGCCATTTCTCCTTCCAGGCAAAATGCACAACCATGTGCACTGCCCGAAGTTCTGCCCACTGTGAAGACTTTCCTTCACCAGTGTCCTTTAGGGTTGTTTCAGAAATTGGCTGTAATGCTGCAGCTGTCCACCTCTGGGTGGTGCCTGCATAGCGTGCAGAACCATCAGTAAACCAGGCCCTAGTCTTCTCTTCCTCAGTCAACTGATCATAGGGCAAACCCCATGAAGCCATAGGTGCATGCTTAAGCCCAGGAGACATTGTAACAGGAGTGGGAACCATAGGCATTTGGGCAACTTCTTCATGTAGCTTGCTTGTGCCCTCAGGGCCTGCCCGGGCCCTGTCCCGTATGTACCACTTCCATTTGACAATGGACTGTTGCTGTGCACGTCCTACTTTATGGTCTGGTGGGTCAGATAACACCCAGCTCATGATGGGCAGCTCAGGTCGCATGGTGACTTGGTGGCCCATTGTCAAACGTTCAGTTTCCACTAAGGCCCAATAGCAGGCTAAGAGCTGTCTCTCAAAAGGAGAATAGTTGTTTGCAGATGAAGGTAGAGCCTTGCTCCAAAATCCCAAGGGCCTCCGCTGTGATTCCCCTATGGGAGCCTGCCACAGACTCCAGACAGCATCTCTATCTGCCACTGATACCTCAAGCACCATTGGGTCTGCTGGATCATATGGCCCTAGGGGCAGAGCAGCCTGCACCGCAGCCTGGACCTGTTGAAGAGCCTTTTCCTGTTCCAAGCCCCACTCAAAGTTTGCTGCCTTACGAGTCACCTGATATATGGGTCGTAGTAACACACCCAGATGAGGAATGTGCTGCCTCCAGAATCCAAAAAGACCCACCAGACGTTGTGCTTCTTTCTTGGTGGAGGGAGGGGCCAGGTGCAACAACTTATTCTTTACCTTAGAAGGAATGTCTCTGCATGCTCCACACCACTGAACTCCTAGAAACTTCACCGAGGTAGATGGCCCTTGAATTTTAGTTGGATTTATTTCCCATCCTCTCATGCGCATATGCTTTACCAACAAGTCTAGGCTAGCTGCTACCTCCTGTTCACTGGGTCCAATCAACATAACATCATCAATATAGTGGACCAGTGTGATATTTTGTGGAAGAGTCAGGCGATCAAGATCCCTTCTAACTAAGTTATGGCACAACGCTGGAGAGTTAACATACCCCTGAGGTAAGACAGTAAAGGTATACTGTTGGCCTTGCCAGCTGAAAGCAAATTGCTTCTGGTGGTCCTTATGAACCGGTATTGAGAAAAAAGCATTGGCCAGATCAATAGCTGCATACCAGGTACCAGGAGACATATTAATCTGCTCGAGTAAGGACACCACATCTGGTACAGCGGCTGCAATTGGTGTCACTACTTGGTTGAGTTTTCGATAGTCAACTGTCATTCTCCATGATCCATCTGTCTTTTGCACAGGCCAAATTGGAGAGTTAAATGGAGATGTGGTAGGAATCACCACCCCTGCATCTTTCAAATCCTTGATAGTGGCATTAATCTCCGCAATCCCTCCAGGGATACGATACTGTTTTTGGTTCACTATTTTCCCTGGTAGAGGCAACACCAATGGTTTCCATTTGGCCTTTCCAACCATAATAGCCCTCACTCCACAGATCAGGGAACCAATGTGGGGATTCTGCCAATTTCTAATTATATCTATCCCAATTATACATTCTGGGACTGGGGAAATAACTACGGGATGCGTTCTGGGACCCACTGGGCCCACCGTGAGTCGGACTTCAGCCAAAACTCCATTTATCACCTGACCTCCATAGGCCCCTACTTTAACCGGAGGGCCACAATGCTTTTTAGGGTCTCCTGGGATCAGTGTCAACTCAGAACCAGTATCCAATAGGCCTCGAAAAGTCTGATTATTTCCTTTTCCCCAGTGTACAGTTACCCTAGTAAAAGGCCTCAGGTCCCTCTGGGGAAGGACAGGAGGAAGGCAAACAGCATAACTCTTTGGTATTGTGACAAGGTCCTTCCTCACTGGAACCCGGCCACCCCTTCATTCAAGGGGTTCTGGGTCTGTGAACTGTCTCAAGTCTGGAAACCGGTCAACTGGGCGGGATTCGCTACTCCTAAAATCAAATGTTGACTTCCTGTCATTCGTTCTAGAGCTTTTCTGCTTATACAGATCAAATAAAAACTTAGTAGGCTTCTTATGTATTTGGTTCCTGGGAACACCATGATTAATTAGCCAGTTCCAAAGATCATTTCGGGTCATGCCATTATAGGTATTGTTTTGCCTTTGCCACCCATTATGATAATTACTGTAACTACGCTCATCTGGCCTTCTGCGATTCAGTGCTGCCACCTGACGCCTACCCTGAGGTCCTGTTAGACCTACTACGTGTACATTTAATTTATGCAAACGAGCCACAACTTCTCTAACTGTAAGATCTGGCATAAGAAATAGAGCAAAAACAAAGCTCTTCAAATGTTCTGGTGTCTCTCTCAGTACTTTCCATCTTATAAATTCAGTGAGTGGCATGTCCTCTGGGTCCTCATATTGTGGAGAATGTGGTTTTACACTTCGAATCCACTCGAGCATGCCCATCTGCCTGACCCTCACAATCCCTTCATCAATACTAAGCCAAGGAATATCAGGCATCTCTAACTCGCTGTTAGTAGGCCATGTTTTAATAAATACATCAGCCAACCATTCAAATAAACTTTTAACACCTTTTTTAACTGCTCGAGCTTCCATGTTAAACCTAGAATCTCTACTCAGTGGGCTCATATCGATAAACTCAGTATGATCCAATTTTATATTCCTTCCACCATTATCCCACACCCTTAAAATCCATTCCCACACATATTCCTTAGGCTTCTGCCGGAATGAATCAGCAAACTCATTAATTTCTTTAGTAGTATATCGCACCTCCTCGTGGACCACACTTTCTATCTCACCTTGAGGGGCTTGCTTAGACTTCAATCTGGTTATAGGTCTAGAGGCAACAATTGTTGGGCCCTGAGGGACATCAGCTCCCACTGGGAGGGGGGGATTAATTTCCTCAGGCAAGGGTGGGGAGGAGGGATCTGCAGGGTGTGGATTCTCTGCTGAGGGTGGGGAGGTTAATTCCTCAGATAAAGAAAATCCCTCAGAATCCGAGGGTTCAAAATCCTCATCATCATAGTTCTCCCACACATCTCCATCCCAAGTTTCAGGGTTCCACCCTTTCCCCACCAGTGCTCTCACTTTAACTGCTGACACTTTTCGTGGCTGGGAATTAAATTTGCGTTGTAAATCAGCCAACCGTATAATAAGGGCTCCAGCTTGATTTTCTGCTGCTTTAGCTCTTTGGCTGCTGGAGAGAAGATTCTCTTCCAGAGCACACTTGGAAACCTTTAAACTGTTGTTTCGAATCCGGAGCTGGTCATTTTTATCACCGAGCTCCATATTTTCGTCTAACAGTTTATCCAGACATGCTAGGAGCAACAAGGCAACATCATTATTTTCCTGATTTTTCCGCAATTTCTCGAACGTTTTATATATAGAGTCGCTAAATTCCTTGCTTCTCACAAGAGGTGAGTTAGGTGAGTCAAATGGATCTATCTTCATAATTAGATCAAATAGTCTGCACCAAGGATTATCATTCCTCTTCATGCCACCAGGAGAGCCTTCAGTAACTCTAGGCTTCATTGGGTTGGAGAGCTGGCTCCAGAGGCTACCAAGCCCACTAAAGAAATTCATCCTTTCAATTCTGTTTCTCTAGAACCACTTCTGGTACCAAAATCTGTATTAGTCAGGGTTCTCTAAAGAAACAGAAGCAACAGGATGAATATATATAACTATATACAATTTATTGATTTGCTCACGTGACGGAGCTCAACAGTAGCGCCGAACTGGAGAGGCCGGGAATCCAGGGAACTGCTCAGTCCGCAAGGCTGGATGTCTCAGTAGTCCCAATCTAGTGCTGAAGGCCCGAATGGATTCCAGGAGATGTGCCGGTCTCAGTACACGCTGGGATCCGAAAGGTTGATCACAGCAGCAAGACAAACTCACCAGATGAGAGAGGCAAGCCGCAGGAGAAAAAAGGGACCAGCTCCTTCTGCCATGACCTTTTATACTGCCTGCTGGCAGAAGGTAATGCCCACATTTGGGGTGGGCCATCTGGGTTGAGGTGGTCCAATCCAAACATCTCTTTTCTCTTATTTGTTCCTTAGTCCAGTCAAGTTGACACACAGGATTAACCATCACAGCTGGTGACTCCAGAACCTATATATTTACTCCTGACTTCCCTCCTAAGATTCAGAAACTGCTGCTGCAAAACACAGCACTCACTTTCAAGGGAATAAGAGAGTCAAATATGAGTGACCATGGCTCAGGAACATAGAAGCATGCTGTCCCAAATGAAGCATTCATCAACACACCTTTTTAAAATAGTTTGGTTTGGGGCAGGAGATGGCTCATCGGTTAAGAGCATTGACTGCTCTTGCAGAGGACCTATTTTCAAGCCAGGTGTGGTGGCACACGCCTTTAATCCTAGCACTCAGGAGGCAGAGGCAGGTAGATCTCTGTGAGTTCAAAGCCATCCTGGTCTACAGAGTGAGTTCCAGGCCAGCTGGGGCTATAGGGAGACCCTGTCTCCAAAAAAGAAAAGACAAAAATATATTGGTTTAAGGTCTGGAGGGCTCAGGGCTAAGAGTACTTGCTACTCTTTCGGAGTTCAGTTCTTAGAACTCACTTGGAGTAGCTCACAACTGCTGGCTCCAGGCTATTTGATAGTCTCTTCTGGCCTATCTCTCCAGCCCTGACATTAGGATGTTCTAATAACTCAGTTTTCTTCTTTTCCCTACACAGGCTCATCCTCACTTCTTTCTAATGCATCTGTCAACCACAGCTACTGGAATGATATGAACACTCCATGCTTCTCACCTATGATTCTGAAATTTCACACAATTATCTTCCTATCTTTCTGAAACTTCTCTGTCTAACTCAGTTGATTGTCATTTATTTTTCTGCTAAAAGTCAGTTTAAGTATTGGATTTCTCTGGATATTCTCCCACCATGCATTAGTAAAGTGGGCAAAGGTCTTAGCCTTAGAAAAGAGCCAGAGGAAAGGCAGGGTGTTGATGGCTTATTTGAAAGATGTAAAGCTAGTATTGTCAAAAGAAAGACTCACATTGTGGTTATTTCCTAAGCATATGAAAGTTAAAGATAAATTCATGCATTTATATATGCATTAGAATCCTTTATTGTTTTCTTTAAGACAGCAAATCTATGGGCAGCTCATAACAGTCATTTTTTTTTGTCTTTTTGAGACAGGGTCTCCCTGTAGCCCCAGCTGACCTGGAACTCACTCTGTAGACCAGGCTGGCTTTGAACTCAACAAAGATCTGCCTGCCTCTGCCTCCCGAGAGACTGAATGCCATTTCCATAGGTCCAGAATAAATAGAATGTTCATTTTTACAATTTATATTTAATATCATATTAGAGAGATAATCCGTAAAGTAAAGCAAGAGAACTAATACAGATTGTAAAGCAAAAAATAAGTGGTTGGACAAAATGATTGTGTACATGAAAAAATCTTAATAGACCTATTAGAAAACTATTAGAACTAGCAACATTAACATTAATTCAGCAAAGTAACAAAAATGTAAGACTGATGTCCAAAAATGAATATAAATGAAATTACATACATAAAGGAACTTGAAACAATGCAAAATGGAAATATATAAAATGTGAATATTTCCTAGTTGGTGATCTGCTTTTATGCTTAAAGTATTTTCTGAAGAGCAGACGTTCTAAATTCATGAAATTAATGAAGACCAATTTAGTAATTTGTGTATGTGTACAGTATAATTTTGTGTTCTGTCCAAAAATCTGCCAACTCCAAAATAATGAAGAATTCTATCCTATATGTTCTAGCAATTTTACAGTTTTAGATTTCAGTTTTAAGTCTTCTATCCATCCTTATTTAAATTTTTATAGTGTGTGAAAGGGGCTGCATGCATACGAAGAGCCCGTTGCTAGAGTATCGTTCATGGAGAATATCTTTTCATACTTAAGCACGACACCTGTTAAAGTTTACTTTGCCATGCACTGTGGTGGGCCTCATTCTTATATCTGTATGTTTATAAATATGTCAATTATACATTGTATTATTCTCTTAATGTCATAAAGTGAAGAAATATAACTCCTCTGCCCTTTTTATTCTAGTTTAAACTTGTCTCATTATAGACGTTTCATTTATGGCTGAGAACTTAATAGTCATTTTTTCTCAATATTGACCAGTTATGAGTCTTTACATTAACTGCTGACCTCTGTAGAGAGAAGCTTTTCTGGCCAAGGTTGGGGGAAACATCAGTCTATGGGTGTAAACATAAATGTTTAGAAGGAAAATTGAGAACATGTCCATTGAACAAAAACAACAGTAGCAGGTTCCTCCCTAGGGCTTTTGACCAGGATACAGTACCAGGCATAAATTGCTTCTTGTGAAGTAGGCCTCAAATACAGTCCAAAAGTAGTGAGGGGTAGGGCACCCTGTGTTCCTCCATCCATTTAAAACATTTTATTTACTATTTATTACTTATTTTTATTTCTTTATTTTTGTATATTTTACACTTATGAGTATTTTACCAGCATGTGTGTAAATGCACCCATGTCATACAATGCAGTGGAGGTCAGTTTTATCCCCTGGAAGTGGAGTTACAGATGCTACTGTGTGGGTGCTTGAAACTGAACCCAGATACTTTGCAAGAGCACCTAGAAGAGAGAAGATGGGCTTGGGATAGGAATATATGAATCCCATATCTATGTTCTGTCTTCTAGGTATTTCAAGTGCAAGTATATTATATAACTTGACATTGCCCCAGAGTCACTGAGGGTCCACTCATTTTCCCCTAGCTTCTTTTCCATGTTGTTAAAGTTTCTATTCTTTTGTTCATGTTGTGGAGTTTGCTATTGATTTTCTTTGCATTTTCTTTTAACATTTATTTATTTGTTTTATTTAGTGTGTGTGTATGTGTGTGTATGTGTGTGTGTGTGTGTGTGTGTGTGTGTGTGAGAGAGAGAGAGAGAGAGAGAGAGAGAGAGAGAGAGAGAGGAGGATGGTGATGTTTCTGGCATGTGTGCCACTGTGCTTGTGTGGAGGCCAGAGGACAACTTGTGGGAACTGGTTCATTCCTTCCACCTTATGGGTTCTTGGGTTCAAACTTGGGTCCTCAGACTTGGCTGCAAATACCTTCACCCACAGAGCCATCTGGTCAGCACTCCTGCATTTTCAAATCTGATATGCCCTTCCATTGACATTTCTATCTCAGATGTGAATATTTTAGTCCTGGAGGTATTACTTGGCTATTAAAAATACTGTCCACTCCTTTTCCCATGGTTTTCATACTTACTTTCATGCTTGTGTATACCTGAAGCACCTGTCTTCAAGTCTTCTTGTTTCTGTGTCTATTTTATATAACTGTGGTTTCTTTTCTTATGGATTTTAATTTTACTTTTTAGATGTTTAGTAATTTCTTATCTTAATTTGAAAAATATAATTATTGTATTGTGTGTGTAATCATACTGGCATCTTTTCTGGGGTATTAAATTTTGATTTGGAAGGAGTTTAGGCAGCTTCAACAAGCAGTTTGTTCCTTTGAATTCTTATTTTCAATGTCTTCTTAGAAAACGTCGAGAGTAACTGTAACTCCAGACCACTTAATCTCACTCCATACCGTGACCTTCCTGCGACTTCAACTGAATGTCCAGTTTCAATAAACTACCATCCACCTGGCCAGTGCTTACACCTTGTTAGTACAGTGTAAGCACTAAAAGTTGTTATGCTCAGACCTTCATAGCTTTTGTTCTTTGCTTAAGTTTGTGCCACGCATCTTTCCTTTAAATACCCGCTTTCCTCATTTTCTTATGGTCTTGTCTTTTCAGCTCAGAAAGGCTGCCAAGCTCAACATGGTCCTTTCTCTGTTGTTTCAATCCTCCAGGAAGTGTCTTCAGGAAACAAGCTGGTTACAGTGAGCTTGCTTAATGGTTCCTTTATTTTAGGGATTATAATCCTGTGCTGCCACCTGTTGTTAAATGTCCGAAGCAGTTTTATGATTATCTATATATTATCTATCTATCTATCTATCTATCTATCTATCTATCTATCTTCTATCTATCTGCACACACATGTACTTATATTCACATATTTGTATATATTTCACTGGTATATTTTATAAATATGTGACATATTTATTAAAGTATCTCTCTGTATATATAATTTCCCTGATTTTTAAGTGTGTTATGGCAAGAGGGCAATTATAGTTCCAAATAATGTGGCTGTCACAGAAACACAAGACCCTGTTTTTATTTGTACAGTTCTTAACAGTGTCTTTGTTTCATTTACCTAAATGTTATTCCATTTCATTCCATTCCACTAGATATGTTTGAGACTAAATAAAGTCAAGTGCAACAGAATGATAAGTGCTTAAAATACAATTTTGAACATATCCAAATCAGTGTGCTTATGTTCCTGAGAGATAAGAGGAAAAGATCATAAGAACTGGAAAATCATCTGTTCATCCTGAGGGACTGGAACAGACAGTGTGAAGCGGTGAATGATTACTTCTGAGAATGGACCACATACGAGCAGTGCAAGCCACCCGAATCATCCTTGCCATGTTCGATCTTACTTCAGGCATAGCAGGGATATGATATTTTGTATTGTACCCATATTATCTGGATCTTTAAGCTAATGCTTAAAGAACTAATGCTCTTGATGAAGTTTTCAGAACTTTAGAACAAAACCATTTATTAGTATTCTAAAAGAATGTAGATAATTATATATACTTTTGACACTTCTATCTTACTTCTGACAGTTACAACTTTTCTCTCTCTGGAAGGCTGGGGGCTGGAGTGGCAGGTGCCTGGCATGCCCTCTGATGTGACATTTATGCTTCATTGCCTTACTCCCACTTTTTATTCTTTTTCTTTCCAATGTTCTGAAGTCTTCCTTTTCTAGTCTTTCTTACTCTAGAGCCTTATAGTGGAAGAAGGATTATACTCATCAGGCTTGCTTTATATGAAAAAAATGTTGCTTCATTACTTCCTCCTCCCATTGCTTACCACCTCTGAATCATCATCCATATGAAATCTAGCAAAAAGCCTTTTGGGGATAGCTTTATGAAACCAGATCTTGTTTATCAAAAGATGTAGGAGAACAGCTCTAGGGGCTGGTTGACAGCATCCAGTCACTCTCGGTTCTATCACACTGTACTTTTTGGATGCACACACTAAGGACATATGTGCATGCCTGGTGCTCAAGGAGCCCAGAAGAAAACAGAAATCCCCTGGCACTGAGGCTACAGCTGGCTGCAAGACCTAATGTGAGTGCTGGGAACTGAATCTAGGACCTTGTTAGTGGAGCAAGTGTTTTTAACTACTAAGCCATCGTCTCTAGCTCCCAAAGGATTATTATTATTATTATTTTTGTTTCATGAGACAGTGTCTCAGACGGCCCAGGATGGCTTCAAACTTGTTTCTAACCAAGGATGACCTTAAACTTCTGATCTTCCTACCTCCACCTCCCAGTAAATGCTGAGATTATAGGCATTAGAGATTAAATCCAAGATCTTGGGCATGCTAAGTAAGCACTCTACCAACTAAGGTACATCAACAGGCCCCTATCCAAGGCTCTTTAAAACCCATCCATAGCCTCCATGTTAAAGTAATATTTTGAAAGAATGTGGAAAACAAATGCCAGTTTTGCTTCAGGAAGGGAACAAACATGTGTTGAGAATTTATTTTCATGTGCAAATGATTTCCTTTTTACTTTGGAGGTGGAGCATATTCCCCGCAACCCCCCCCCATCCATGGTGGCAACAATAGTTTTGATCTTATACTGTCCTCTGAAATGGTGCCACTTTCTGACCTATGGATCTATTTACCTTCACTTAAATTTATGGAACTTATTTGACTTTCGAATGGAAAATCATGAAGCAAAGGGGACCAACATAACCTTTGAGGCCAGCTCATAGCAGGCATTTCATCTAGCAGACTCACTGGTCATGCCAATGCTCCCTCTTCAAAATCCAGCTATCGTGTTATGAAGATGTCTATGACAGAAAGAAATATTACAATGTGGATGTTCTAGCTGTAGTTTCAAATAAAGATCTCATCCAACGTCTTTCCAAATCAATCATTAGAAGTGAGTCTGAACAATACTTCAAAGGATGCCAAGCCCCAGACAACAAGTTTTTTGTAAGTTCGAGTCTATCAGCTGGGATTTCAGGCTTCACGGATGGGAGACTAAGTGTGAATTCAGTCTTAGCTCTTGAGTTTCCAGTTAAGGCTGAGTTGAGCAGTGATAAGCGACTTCTATATGATATTCCTGAAATTGCAGATTTTGGACCAAAATCAACATCATTCTTTTAGGCCATTGAGTTTTTAGGTGGTTTAAAGGTAGCAGTAGTTAGCTGAAACACATTTTGGTTTGGGAGAGTGAAGCGCAGCCCAAACCAAATCTAATCTGTATAATAGTTAGTGTTAAGCCGGGTGTGGAGTGGTGGCGCACGCCTTTAATCCTAGCACTCGGGAGGCAGAGGCAGGCGGATCTTTGTGAGTTCAAGGCCAGCCTGGTCTACAGAGTGAGTTCCAGGACAGCTGGGCTACAGAGAGACCCTGTCTCAAAAAGACAAAAAAAAAAGTGTAGAATCAGAGACAGGTGGACATGGGCAGTGTTGGTAGAACAGTATTAACAGAAAATTTGGGGAGTCTGTTAGAGAAAATGTAATGGGCCTTAAGAAGGCTGCTGGTGATGACTTAAAGGAACAAATAAAGTACTATCGGAAGTGGGAGGAAAAGGAACTCTCATTATATACTGGCATAAAGTTTAGTAACAATATCTCTTGCAATGAGGGGAAAATAGGAAATATACCTATTTTTCCAGGAAAGGAGTGCTGCAGAAAGAGGCTTGAAAGAGCTTTGCCTTCTGTCTGTTTCTAGCTGCCTATAGTAAAATCCAAGGGAGAAAGATGAGCTAAAGAAAGAAATGTTATATATAAAGTCTCCAGGACTTGCTGGGTTGGAAAAGAAAACTGTATTTCATTCCCAGCCTCTCCAGATGGCAAATGATGCTGAATTAAGATATGGCTTCTGAGCACAGATCATAGCCAGGGTGCTGTCAAGAACACATGGACTCAAGATAAATACCTTTGTTAAGGCTTCACAAAGCTTTGAGCTAGTGTATTATAGGTCATTTTGAACAGGAAAAAAAAAACACACATAAGGATGTTTATGGTGGTTCTCACAGATTCCTTCTTTAAAACAACAAGATTTCTGAGAATCTCAAGAATGGTATTCTTAAAGAGAGACCCCTTTTTTCCAAAGGCTCAACTTAGTAAGACTTAGGTGTATGACTTTTGTCTAATGGAATACTTTATAAATTGATTTGTAAGAAATCCACAAAGTATTAAAGGAATTTTATCAGTTTGTAATGGAAAGAATAGAGATAGTATATAGTAAAAAGAAACTTTTCAATCCCCAAATATCTCTAGGAGGGAAGCAGACCATCAGAATGGTCCACTGCAAAGGGAACCTAACTCTTATGGCATAGGCAGGGTATGGTGTTAGGCCCAAATGTAGAGCCAAAGGCAATGGACAATTCCTTGGCAATAGATCTGAGCTCTAATCAAGGAACTGGTAACATGTACCTGCTATATATTATGATTGTTATGGACCGGAGACTGCTATGTTTTATCTGTCTGCCCCTTTTCGGATGAGCACATTTCAGTCTTCTTTTCCACTTACCACATCATTACATATTGGACATATGAGGAGAGAGGAACCATCAGTTTCATTCATAGATCTTTAAATTCACATTCAGGATGGAACCCACATGAGGCTGTGCTGAAATGACTTTATCTGATTTAGAGGATAAGACACTGGACCTCAAGCCCAAGCCTGGTGAACTTGGGAGGAGGTCTGGGTGAAGCGATGAGAGTGTTTTAAATGTGTAAAGATGTGAATCATGGCCTAGAAATAGATTGTGGCAGATTTTTAGTTCTCCACAGTGGTTTCCATAATAGTTTTGTATAAATGCTCTTCTAGAGGCTGGAGAGTTGGCCCAGCAGTTAAGAGCACCAACTGCTCTTGCAGAGGACCCAAGTTCGATCCCCAGCACCCACATGGTGGCTGAAAACCATCTTGAACTCCAGTTCCAGGGGAATCCGACACCCTCTTCTGACTTCCGTGGCATTGAACAACACAGGTACACAAACCTACATGCACATATGAAAATAAATAAAATTAAAAACAAAATAAATGCTCTTCTAGAACTTCGCTACTCCCCCATTAATGAATATATGTTTCATTGCCTCAAACAGGATAAATCTTTGTAGTTACGGCAAGAATGGAATCCTGCAAAGTAAGGTTATGGCTCCTGAGGTTAGATCATAGAATCAGTGTCTACTTCTTTTGTTTGGAATGCTTGGCTCTGGTATTCAGGTACCATATTGTGAGGAAGCCCATACTTCCAGGAGGCCAACTGTAGATGTGCTCTTTGAAGAAGTTAGAAAACAACCAGAATCAATTATCTGAACTGAAAATAATAATAATTCATGTAATTCTGCTTTGGCCTTTGAGAAGAGCCAGATATGAACTATTAAACTATAGAGCTTCATAAAATTCCAGGAAAATGACCCAAATAAATGCCATTTTAAGCCACTAAGTTATGAGGAGAGTTTTTATGAAGCAACATATAACCCATCTACTTTATGAAAGAGGAAGTTGGCTAAGTGCCTTGTAACCTATTAGTGGTAGACCTGAGCTGCAGATCCTAGTATGTATGAGACTTGAGATCCTTCTAATCTTCAGTGACTCTTATAAGAGGAAAGACATTGAATTGAACTAGAAAGTACATTAACCTTTAGCCTGAGCATACTGAGACCAGAAGAACAATGACAAGATTTGAATTTTGTCAAGGTAGAGGACTTTCTTGAAAACAAGTCAAACTTGTATTTTAAAAAATGTATGGTCATCATTTAGGTGGCTCGCTATGTAATGATGCTTCCTGCCAAGGCTGAGGACCCAGGTTCAATCCTCGGGACCCAGATGGTAGAAGGAAAGAATGTGTATTCACTGTAGGCTATTTGACTTCTTTTTGAAGAAGTGACCACTCCAGGTGGTGCCACACACAAACACAAACCATTTGATGTTCTCGCCTGGAGAATTATGAGGTAGGAACTGCATAGAATGAAGGATATAATTGGAAGATCTCTTGTAAAGACATTTTGTTCCCTTGTTAAGAAACACGCATGGGAAATTTTTACAGCTAGGAATTATAAGGGAGAGGAAGAAAAGGAACAGGAGTAGATACAGCTTGTGTTGTATCACACATTTTAATTTATTAATATTGTCCCCAAAATATATGAAGTAAAATGTAAAATACAGTACAGTTTAATAAAAGTATAAACATGTTTTGTACAGAACAATATTGAATAAATTCTACCCATATTTCTGGTTCATTTCTAAGCAATCTATAGTTATCTGATTCATGGCATTCCTTTAGGCTCTACTACATGGTATGTGGTCAAGTTCCCTGTCTTATAAAATCTAAACTTGCAGTTTGATTAAACAAATGCCCTATGCTCTGCAGCTTCACACTGCTTCCCCTTGGACACTATTCTGTCCTGGCAGTGGGGCTTCATCAGCTCTCCATTTTGTGCTAGTCTCAAAAGTCTTCATGTTTGACTGGGAGTCAGAATTTTCTGGAGTCTTTGGAGAAGTACAGATGTCTGTAGCTGTCCCGAGCCTCCGGGTGTAGTGCTTTTCAGATCCGTCCCTTCTTTCCCATTCTCATGACTATTGCCAACCTAAAAAAACTTTATTCTCCAAGTTTTATGATTATGGATTAATTGGTATGTCAAATCAGTATTTCTGATTCCCAAGAATGCTTTTTGCCAAATTAATCTCACTCATGTTGTCCGATGATTAGAAATGTGAATGAGCTGGTCTACAGAGTGAGTTCCAGGACAGTTGGGGCTACAGGGAGACCCTGTCTCGAAAAGACAAAACAAAACAAAACAAAACAAAACAAAAACAAAAAAAACAAAACAAAAAAAAAGAAATGTGAATGAGGGCTGGAGAGATGGCCTAGTGGTTAGGAGCGCCGACTGCTCTTACAGAGGACACGGGTTCGATATCCAGCACCCACATGGCGGCCGAGAACCATTTGTAACTCCAATTCCAGGAGAACTCTAGTTCCAGGGGAATCTGATGCCCTCTTCTGACCTCCGCGGCATTGCATGACATGGGTGCACAGACCTGCATGCAGACAGTACATTCATACACATACAGAAATAAATAAAATTAAAAAAAATAAAAAAAGAAATGTGAATGAATCTCTATTGTCCTTGAGGATACAACCAATCATCTGTAGTTTAGAATCCAAAACTTCTACCGCTGGCCACTGCCTAATTTTCCAATATACTTTAGTTCTCTAACTTAACTTCATACTAGCACAAAGTCTAACAAATCTTTTGTTTTAGGCTGCTACAGTAAAGCATAGTTTGCATGACTTAAACAGCAAGCATCTACTTCTCACAGTTCTGGAGCCCAAGAAGCCATGTTACCAGAAGATCCATTCTCTTATTTGGTTCCTTTTCTGTTTTATGTTAAATATAATAAAAGAAGAGATGCAGCAATTGTTCTGGAAAGAAGGTAGTACAGAAGTCCCTTCAGAAGGTTCAGTTTATTAGGAAAGACCTCAAGTCTTTGAGGTCTTGTGAGAGGAAAGCATTAGACAGAAATAACACAGTAGATGGAGATCTGAAAATGATGATGGAGCCTTAAGTAGAAGAGGTTTCTCTGTAAAACCCAGAGAAGAGCTTCTTTATAGTGAGAATAAGAGAGAGAGGGGAGAGAGAGAGACAGAGAGAGAGAGAGGAGGAAGCGAGCCATCATCAGAAGAATGGCAGGGTGGCAATGAGCAGAGGAGAGCTTTCAGCGAGCAGCCATCAGAACGTTTCCTGAGCAACTCCTCCTGAGAGGTCTCCGGACCAATCCCAAGAACAAAGGAAAAAGAAGACTTTCATAACCTTTCAGGGATGGCAGGAAGTTGCATATCACATGATCCGCTTCAGCGCAGCATGTGTGGCAAAGAGCATGGAAGGGCCAGGCATCACAAATTGGTGAGACCAAAAAAAAAAAAAAAAAGAAAGCCGGGCGTGGTGGCGCACGCCTTTAATTCTAGCACTTGGGAGGCAGAGGCAGGCGGATCTTTAAAAAAAAAAAAAAAAAGCTGGCCTGGAATTCGCTATGTAGACTAGGCTGGCCTTGATCTCATAGAGATCCTCCTGCCTCTGCCTCCTCAATGCTGGGATTAAAGGCATCCACCACTGCGTCTGCCTTGATTGTATGTTTTTTTATTAATTTTATTTATTTCTGTATGTGTATGAATGTACTGTCTGCATGCAAGTTTGTGCACCCCTGTCATGCAATGCCGCGGAGGTAAGAAGAGGGTGTCGGATTCCCCTGGAACTGGAGTTCTCCTGGAACTGGAGTTTCAGACGGTTCTCGGCCGCCATGTGGGTGCTAGGGATCGAACCCAGTTCCTCTGTAAGAGCAGTCGGCACTCTTAACTGCTAGGCCATCTCTCCAGCCCCTGATTGTATGTTTTTTAATTAGCACATGATAGACCCAATTATTCTGCATGATTTGCAGCATCGAGGAACATAACATTTTCATAACTTTCAGATTTAATTGAATGTGTTTTTTAACTTGCATTTCTAACAGAATGCATCTTCTCTGGTTTATAACTGTTTGCTAATTTTCTTTTGTGTGCCAGTCTTTAGCCCAATGGAGAAAAATGACACATATTCTTGTATTTAAATTATCTATTCTTCAGCCATTTCTTATAATTAGAAATTTACATTTTCCTTATGATCCATGAATTCTACTCTTCTTCAATTATCAAGAAAAATAAAAATATACTTTCACAAAATGATTTTAAAAGACTATTCTTAGTACTTTTATAGATATAAACCAATTAACTAGGGACCACACAAATGCCCATGGACTGAGGAATATATGGGCTGTGATATATTCATCCAACAGAGTAAATCTGTATAGTAAAATCAGACAGATTACTAAAAGAACTGTCATAAGTCTCAGAGAACTGATATTGAGAACAAAAAGCAAGACACAAAAGAGTAGAAATTGAGAATGGAAAAATAATTCATGGTGGGGCTGGAGAGGTGCCTCAGTACTTAAGAACACAGGATGTTCTTTCAGAGGACCTAGGTTTAGTTCCCAGGACCCACATGGTGGCTAACAACCATCTGTATCTCCAGGTCCAGGGGACTCGATGCCCTCTTCTGACCCATGAGCATTGCATGACATGGGTGCACTTACATATACAGACAATATTCATACACAAAATAAAAATAATAGATAAATTTTTTTAAAAAAATTCATGGTGATGGAAGCCAGAACAGTGCTGTGCATCTCAATTATAGTATGTGACTTCTACAAACGTATTGATTAATGTTGGCTGGCTCCTATACATTTTACCTTATCAATTCTACATTAGTAATGAATATAAATCAAAAGGTGTATAAAATGGGGTTCACTTAAAGTACAGGGATATGTGAAAGAACCTTAGTGTACTAGAATCTCCAGCTGATAACATTCAAGACAGGAACCACTCAGGTAGTAGTAGTGACTTCCAACTTCAGAAGGAAAATGGGTCTGCCATAGCAAGCCAGTGAGCTGAATTCAGTTAGAGACAAAGACAATCCTTAATGAAATGTCAAAAATGTAACCAGTGAAACAAATAACAGGAACTCAATTCTTCTACCATCTTAATAATCACCAGGGGTTTCTACTACTTGAAACTAGAAAGGCAGAGAACACAGGAGCTCTGTTGATGTCATCTTTATAGATCAACTTCCTAGAACCCAGAGTGGGGAGAAAAACTGGATCTTAATGCAGAAACAGAGTCACAGCTTTGTACATGCCAGTCAACCACTCTACTACCGAGTTACACCCTAGCCCCATGTCATTTTGTGCATTACTCTCAAAGACACTATTTAATTAATTATAACCGTGGCTTGGCTAAGAGATTTTTCATAGTAGGAGTTGAGGATATAGGAAAGGTAGTGAGTATAATGATTGATTATTATTTATACTTTCTGATTGAAAGTGAGGATATGATAGCACAAAGGACAGGACAATTGTGATAGACTCAATGGCACATAGGATCTAGAGGGATAAATGGATTGCTAGAGTTAAGGCATTATAAAAGGTATCTTGGCAGTGAGATTACAGAGAGCTTTCAATTAATCATAATAAAATGTCAACGCCATATCCAGGGGAGTAAGTAGCTAAGGTTACATGGAATACGAAATGATTGAAAAAAACAAACTCAGAGAATATATATATATATGTATATATATATATATACATATATATAACACAGATATATATGTGTTATTTGTATATATATTATTTGTATATATATCTTCTTCTATCTCTATCCATCTCTCTATATCTCTCCCCTTTCTGGCCGGGGGACCCTTGTGGGTCTCGGGTTTGGCTCGCCTGTAGCGGCCCTGTATCACGTTCCCTTGCCTGCAAACAACAATGACATTAAATGATTTATGAGAGAGCTCAGTAGGAAAAGTGCCTACCATATAAGGATGATAACCTGAGCTTGGCTCACAACACCCACATGAAACGCCAGGAAGGTTGACACATGCTGGTAATCCTAGCACTAGGGAGGTAGAGATATGCAGATTCCTGGGACTCACTGGCCAGGCAGCCTAGCTGGATTGCTGAGCCCCAAGTCCCAGTGAGAGACTCTGCTTAAAAATGTCAAGATGGATGGGCTGAGAGAGATGACGCTAGCGGTTAAGCACTGACTGCTCTTACAGAGGACCGGGTTCCGTTCCCTATAAGACCACATGGCAGCTGAGATCCGGTTCTTTAACTCCAATTCCATTAGAGAACTACCAGTTCCAGGGAATCCGACACCCTCTTTAACCATTCCACGGCATTCCACGACACGGGTGCACACCTAACAGAAATAAAATAATAAAAAAGAAAGATCAAAAATAATAATTAAATAAAAATGTCAAGATGGCTGCAGGGTGTGGTGGCGCCTACCCTTTAAATCACTAGCACTTGGGGTGCAGAGGCAGGCGGATCTTTGTGAATTCAAGGCCGCCTGGTTCATACGAGCTCCAGGAACAGCTGACTAAGGCGCCTTAAAACACGCAAAAAAAAAAAAGAAGAAAAGCTACAACAAAAAGAAAGAAGAGACCGAAAGAAAAAGAAGAAAAAAAACAAAAAAAAAAAAAAAAAAAAAAAAAGACGCAAAAAAAAAAAAAAAAAAAATGTCAAGATGGACATGACTTAATGATGCCACCCAAGGTTGACCTCTGGTCTCTGCATGTAAGCACACACATATACACATTCACATGAACACACACAGACACATATCAAACACAAAAGAAGAATTATGATGCTGTGGAAAGAATGATAGCGAACTGAGTTCTATAATCTGCAAAACAAAGGTGAGCAAGGGGAAGAGAACCTCAAGGTCCCCGCACAGAGAAGTGCAGTGGTACAGTCTCTGTTAACTCGAGCCGCCCTTGATGCCTTTATCTCTCAGTGATTCCTATTGTCTCTTCCTTTTCTCAATATTGGTTCCACTTTAAAACCAACAGGATTTTTTCCAAAAAATCATTTCTTCTTGCTTCAGCACATTCATTTTCTAATTGGTCTCAAAGTAGCTGCTCTTGCCAGTCTGTTTTCTTCATTGCCACCACTGAACTTTCCCCAGCAAATCTGATGTCTCTTAAGCCCACATAAATTCTCCTAAGCCACCACCTAAAAATTCCCATAGCCTTGAAAGGACCCAGATGATCTGGCCTCAGGTCTATAGTTCCTCCAGTTTCATCCAGCAGCAATTCCCACACTCACGTCACTGTTCTCTGGGCCCAGAGTTTTCGCCTGTTTCAGGGTCATCATCTAGGCTGTGTGCTTTGCCTGGAATGTCCTGTCTTCTGCTACCCTTCTTCCTCCATTTAATTCATAGTCATCAGTTAAAGCTCAGTTCAAATATTACCACTCTAAAGAAGTCATGTCCAATACTTCCCAGACTGGGTTTATGCAAGAACCTAAGTACACGTGTGTGACTCAAAAGACTGTCTCATGCAGGATGGATTTAACTTTCTGCTCAGTATATTATGGCAAAAAGGAGCAATGGGCATGAATAAAATAATCTTAAAGAAGTCAGAAAAATGGCTTAATGCTATGGCTTCAGCATATGCATCTAGTGGAGGAGAGCTGGGTTAGACAGGGAATACTTGTTCTAGAAGCTCCCTTAGATGCATCATTTATAGCCCAGTGCTTCTAGTGTGGCTTTGAAGCACAAGGATTGACTTTGATCTGCATGCTTCTGTTCAATGTGAAACATGCTCCACTCCACCTAAACCAATGAATACTGTGGTATAAAAGGAGCCCAAGTAGCTGAATAGAATATTAAGAACAATGCACTCGGTTAGTCATCTCATTGTCATTAAAGCCATGTAGAGGGGCTGGGGATGTAGCTGAGTGGTGGTATACCTGCCTATCAAGAGAAAGGCCCAGGTTCACTCTTCAGCATGGGAAAAACATCACCTAGTGACTTTTGCCAAGATACTAATACTGCTAAGTTTTTCAAAGCTATATTTTAAAAATTACTAACATGTATACTTATAGTATATGATATAATATGTGAATTATATATCAACAAATAAAAATTTATAAAATTATACTGCTGTATGATATCTACTTTCAGCCAATTATATTAATACATTTTGGATGGGACTTGACATTGATAAATATTAAAAGTGGTGGAAGGAAGTTTAACATCTAAGAAAGGTATATATGAGTTTATCTCTTGGATTAACATTTTCTAGAGGAAAAGCACCAATAATATGTGCACATATTCACACAGGTGTATACATACATATATATCTATATATGTATGTGTATATATAGATGAAAGTATAGATGAAGGACTTTGCTAGATTGACTTGCACAACCAGAAGCTGAATGGTCCCATAATAACCATCTACAGACTGAAGAGCCACAGACACTAGTAGCTGATCCATCCATGAAGCTGGAAGCCTCAGAAGAAGAGGAATCAATGATGGAGCCCCAGTCTGAGGCTACAGGCCTGGAAACTACTGGAGAGCTGTAGGTGCAAGTCCAGGTCAAAGGCTAAAGAGATGGAAATATGATGCCCACAGGCAGCAGCAGCAGCAAAAACAAAACGAACACCTGCTCTCCCTTCAGATTTCTGTTCCTTTCAAATTCCCCAGAACTAACTTACTTTCTTTCTTTCTTTCTTTCTTTCTTTCTTTCTTTCTTTCTTTCTTTCTTTCTTTCTTTCTTTCTTTCTTTCTTTCACTCTCTTTTCTTTCTTTCTTTCTTTCTTTCTTTCTTTCTTTCTTTCTTTCTTTCTTTCTTTCTTTCTTTCTTTCTTTCTTTTATCCCTATAACTACCTATGTATCTAGTACCCTTAGTGAAGAAACAAGATATAGGAAAATATACAAATATTTTCTCCTTTGAGTAAGAAATAACAATTGGGAGGATTAAATTATATGATTGGTTACCTACAAGTGTAGAGGTAATAAGGAGGAAAGAATAGGGGACTTAGAACAGCTGGGAGAGTTGAGCAGTGACATCTCTAAGAACTCTTCCTTCCATCTTTCTAGTACTTATAATTAAAAAGTGTATCACGGGCTGGAGAGATGGCCTAGCGGTTAAGAGCGCCGACCGCTCTTACAGAGGACCCGGGTTCGATCCCCAAAACCCACATGGCGGCCGAGAACCGTCTGAAACTCCAATTCCGGAACTCAGTTCCAGGGGAATCCAACACCCTCTTCTGACCTCTGCGGCATTGCACGACACGGGTGCACAAACCTGCATGCAGACAGTACATTCATACACATACAGAAATAAATAAAAAAAATTAAAAAAAAGTGTATCACAACAGTATTAACTGGAATGTAAGAGAAACCCAAATAAAATGAAAACAGTAAGCAATGATCTAGCTGTAGTAGAAATGAATGCCCCAACACTAACAAATAGGATTAATAAAGAAGAGAATGAACCAAAATGTAGGAAGTTTTTCTTTTTATGCCAAACAGGGACCATGGGGCCCTGCTTAGGGGTATGGGGACACAGTGCCCCGCTTGGCGGACACTGTGGAGAGCTGACCCCTCGGCGCAGATACCAGCCAGCTACTTCCCACAGCCCAACCTAAGTGGTAACTCCAACTTAGGCTCTTAGCCTTGACCCACGAGACACGTGTTCCACTCTTGGCTATGACTTTCCACCTGCCCAGAGCCTGGACAGGAATTTCACTCACAACACTAGCTACCTAGGTTGGCAGTCCGCAAAGGGAACCTTTTTCCAACCCACTGGCCACCCAAACGAAATGCAGGCCTACCTTAGCCTGTATGCGCAATAATTAATAAAATCAATGGCCGGGAATTCTGTGATGATGTTACTATGAATTCAAAATTACTCGTTGCCACAGCTTGCTTTTATAAACCAAATGACGTCAGTTCCCAAGACCAATCATAAGCCCCCCAACTCCACGCCACTGCACACCGGTGCCCCACCCAGCATTGCGCACCTAGGCCATGCTGCTTGCTCCTCCTTGGGGTAGAGCTAGACTCTTGGCCACGCGGTGCCCTGAGGCATGCGGCTGAAAAGCTAGCCTGCAATTCAAGCTGGATTTCCCTACACCAAAATAACAGTGAAACACAGTATTTCATTTTTTTTCTGTGTATGAGTGTTGTACCTGCATGTTTATAAGTGCACCCATGTATGCAATGCCCACATGAGGCTAGAAGAAAACACGGAATCCTCTGCGACTGGAGTTATTGATGGTTGTTAGCTTCCATGTGGGTACTGAGACCCAAACCCAGGTCCTCTGCAAGAGCAGAAAGTGCTACTAACCACTCAGCCATCTCTCTAGCACCCTAAAATAGTACTTTTAATATATAAAGCCCAAACTTAAAGGACTGCAATTATAAACATTTTTTTAGCAAGTGCATTTTTCATTGTGGTATGTTAACAATCCTGATAACTTCTTCATATGCTTCCTAAGACTGAGAGAAACAGAAAGTTATAGATAAGGAAAGTCAGGTTCTCACTATCAGAGAACATTCTTCCTCTCCTTCAGGCTCCATATAAAGTCCATTTTTATGGTCCATGTCTTAGGCTTTCAAGGCTAAATAGGATTCCAATTCCAATTCCTTCACTTGCTGCCTACACTGTGGACTAGTATTTCCTCCTCTTCAGACTTGGTTCTTCTATAGTACAGATACTACAAATGGCTACTTGGGAGATCTTTTTTTGCCTTACCCAGTTAAATGTCAGAGATATACAAGGGGCATTTCTCTTACCTCTGGCACCACTGAGTTCCAGAAGCTTGGGCTTCCAAATCCAGAGGCTTGTGGTTGTAAACCTTGTGATTGTAAACCAGAGGTGTGTAGCTCCAAGGTAGAGATTTTCTAAGGTAGAGGCTTTGATCCTGAAGCTCGGGGCATCTTATTTATTTATTCAATTGTCTGTTACTGTTCATTCAAATTCTGTCAGTTCAAACTCATGTATATTTATCTCCTTTGAATTGTAATCTAAAATTGTCATCATGTTGTAGTCCTCAGTTCCCCAAGCTTGGCCATTGAGAGGTCCTTTAGGTTGGCTTCTAGTCATTTAGATGGCACATTGCTCGGGTCTTAGGATGCTAACACCAGTAGCCAATGTAAAATTTCCAAGCTTTGGGTGTTAGGGCCCTTGGTGTTTAAACCCTTGGTAGCTCTCCTGATCTCTTAAAGCGACCAGAGCTTCTCCTGTAGCCTTGCCTGACATCTCTCTTTCTTCAGAGCCTCTCACCTTCCACATCCTTGGTTCTTTTGCAGGTTCTGTCCTTGGAGCTCTTCAGTCCTTTCCTTGTTGTCACTGTCAGAGCTGGGAGCTATAAGTTTTGTCCTGTGTTTGTGTCAGGGGGAGCTCAGCCTACTCTACCTGTAAAAAATACCACAAATAGGCAAAAGACCATTGGAGAGAAGCCTTTATTAGGGCCTAATCTTGTAACAGCAGAAGGACATAGAAGTGTAGCATCCCAGACCGACATTTAAGAGCAGTAGTCTGTTTATATACCCAGAAGAGGGACTTGGTAGGTTCATATATGGATTGTAACTTCACCCATCATGGCACGACTTCCAGTTCCACCAGTACAAAGTTTAAGTAAGGACTGATCACAATCCTTAGAAACCAATCGGAAGCTTGCCATAGGCATAGCCCCTTCTGTTAACCACAAGCATGTTCCTGGGTCGCTGAGCTAGTGTTCTTCCTCTTCCTGACCTATTGAAGAGTACCATAATATCTGGAAGGACCAAAGCCAGGGCACTCTGGAGCAGGCCCAGGAAAGGCATTCTGGAGGTCACTGAGGCTTGGTACTGTCTGAAGGGATTGGGCTGGAGTAAGGGTTTCTAGCACAGAGGTCTATGGCTTGGGCAATAGCAGTGATTGCAGTAGTCCTACAGGTAGAATGGAGTTTCCTTATGGTATGAAGAAGTATTCAAAGCAGTATGGGTGCCAGAGACCAAGAAGGGCTGCTCTGCTAATACCTCCCTGCTCAAAATGCCTGGGCACAAGAAAATGTTCAAACAGCTGTCAATAGGCACACAGCAGCCTGGCCCTCACCCTTGTGGGTTCTTTAAAGAAATAGTGAACACTAAAGCCCCATCAGTAATGGTAACATTTATGATAGAACTGAAGTACGTTTAACTCCTAGCCAAGTATCCTTAGGTTCTGTCAGATCTATCACACACACAGAGGCCCATGGTTTTCAATTTGTATTTAAAATTTGTTTTGTTGTTGTGATTATCAACAATGTTGAATGCTTATTTTTGTATGTTTTTTTTTCCCCCCTTTAAAGGAAGTCTTCAGTATTCAAAAGTATACATAACAATACAAGTTAAAGCAAATTTGCTTTCAGCTGTCTGGGCATTGGGAGTGGATGGCTTGGAGGTATTGCAGATCCTCTCCAACCCACCCAGTCCTCCCCAGCCACCACCCTAGTTTGGAAACTGCACAGTGTTGATGATGATTTTCTAGTCCATTGTTTGACAACTCTAGGATATTTTTTTGTCTTGCAGTTTGCATTTACCTAGACTAGAAGAAATGGAAAATATCACATTAGACCCAAGGCCTATTGTAAAACTTATACCTAGTGGTATAAGCACTGAAAGCACTTCTTGCTGATAACAACTAGGACAGGACTTCCACACGTTACCTTACCTGACCCCTGGATTTGAGTCTAGGGCTGAAGATCAGCACTCCTACTTGAGAGCGGTGCACAGGGATAGCAGCAAGAGCAGCGAGAAGAGGCCACATAAGAATGGAGTGCTAGCTGGGAATTTCAAGCCACAAAGAGAGTGACTGCAGGGGAGGTGTAGGGAAAGAGCATGGGACTAGAGTAACCCAGCTGTGGTCTGAGACAACATACAGTCAGAATCCTGAATTAATTCTCTATCTAGTCTCTTTAGCAAGGGCTGTAATAGGAGTTGGCTACTTTCCAAATTTCTTAAAGATCAGATCCCAAACAAAACATGGACATATTCAGAAGTAAAAGTTCCTTTTTTATATTTACAAGGCCCTGCTCCACAATCCCTATTCTCAAGTTGATGGCAGGCTTATTCAAATTCCAATGAGAAAGTGAGAATTGTGCTGATTCTACAAGGACCTGCCAGGGAGTTGGAGTGTTCTGACTACAGGCTGTATGTAGCCAGCTGGCCCTTAGTGGGAGCATCCTGCCCTCTGCTGGATCCAGCCAGTAGGCTGCATTGCCTACTAAAGAATTAATTAAGGCTGGAGGCATGTAGTTTTATCTGAAAATAAATATTTGTGTGTAGGCTGATGAGGCTTAATTAGCCAAGGACTGCATTTCTTACACGATGCCTTGATTCTCAGAGGATTTTGAATATCCAAGACAAAGTGTCTGTGGACCCTCTTAATTTCTTGTGCATGATAAATATTCGGTGCCATCATTTCCAAAGAGATATTAGTAATCAAAACTGCATCTCTAATAGTTTTTAGAGCAGCCACGTAGTGTTAAGGTGTGATATAAGGAATTTGGGGAGAGCCTTCTGACTGTCTGGGTTGACATGTAAATTCTCCAAGATGATAAAGGTCTCTGAGGCTCAGTCTGTCTATAAAAGAGGTGGAACTGCCTTAAAAGCATGCTGTGATACAGGCGAAGCATCATAGTACTTCCCCATGCTCGTTGTACCTGTGAAGCTTTAAGCACACATGCCATGCACACAAGGGTACGAAGTGCTCTAGGTTAGCTACATTGTGGATTTATTGATATCCTGAAATTTAGTTCGGGTAAAAAAAGAAAAATAATATACTGATATTCTAAATCTAGAGGATAAAACAAATATTTCTAAACACATAGAAAGAAAACAGGATACCCTAGAAATAATGTTTATAAAAGACTATGGAGACAGAACAGTATCATTATGAAGTGGTATTCATCTTCCACTGTCCATCATTATGTACCATCTATGCGGTTGTGTACTCTTCTCATTTTCATTAAAACTGGTAAATATTAATCCTAAGAATAATCATTTACAGCAGTTAATACATCCCATTGTTTTCCTCCTTCCCCTTATATTCTGGGTCTTTCTCAATCCTTTGTGTCTTCTCTTCTTTTACTTTGAAACCAGTAAGTGCTTCAGGTAGTATTGCCAATGTTGTGGGCACGTAGCTTTTTCTTGCTCCTTGACATGACCTCTATAGTGTTCTGCTTTTTCAGTCCATGATGCTGTTGTTACAACATCAGTAGACAACACGTCATGGCCATTGTTGGGCATCAGGGGTGACAAGCCACTGATACTGATATCAATGTAGTCATCCTTTGATGATAATAATAGATCTGTTTGCCACTTAATTTGTTTAATTGTTTTTGTTATCTTCATTAGCAACTCTGCTTAATAAAAGATTTCTTAAAATCCCAACTGAGCATCCAGCTGCAGAGTAAACACAAGTGAAATTGATCACCTCAGCAAGTGCCATATTGATGTGTTCTGGAAAGTTCAAGCTCAACAAACTTTAATTAGTATTTGTTGAAGACACAAAGAAACAAGATATGTTCTTAACATATAAAACATTCAGCCTTTATGGAACTATGTAAATAAAAAAGTAAATAAGAAATAAGCCACTGCTAAAGAAACTGGAAAATAAGTAACCAGAAGAGGTCAATTGATCTTAATTCCAAGTTCTTTTTGAAATTAATGTATGTAGTTTATGCAGAGAGATAGTATACACAGAATAGTACCTGAATGCACCTTTACAATGTATAATGATCTCATTAAGATCTTTGATGTGGTCATCCACTAAAACATGTATTATTTTTGTGTGGTAACACTCTAAATCCTTTCTACTAGTTATTTTGAATTAAGTAATCAGACGGTCGCAACCCAAGTTAACTTACTGTACTATCAAACATTAGAAGTTGCTCTCCATGTCCAACTGAACCTTTCTATCCATTCACTCTCCTGTCTCTACCGCAGGCTCATGCCCTCGCCAGGCCCCGGGAACCACTATTTTTTTTCTTCTCTGAGCTCAGCTTGAACTTTTATATATAAGTAAGAATAAATGATATTTGTGCTTAGGCCCCTGTTGTATTTTACTTAATATAATGTTGTCTAGATCCATCCTTTTTTGTGTGTGAATGACAGAGATGCGTTCTTTTCTTTATTGCTGATTCATTGTGTGGACACACATTTCCTTTCTTCAAACGTTAATGGTTACCTAGGCTGATTCCATTTCTTGGCTTTTCAACATACTAATTTCATTTCCTTATTTCCCTCATCTGTATAGCCACTAGTGGGATTGTTGGGTCATGCGATAGTTTTATTTCTGCTTTTTTGAGGAAGTTCCATACTGTTTTCCATAATAGCTCTACAAATTTACATCCCCACCAGTGTTGTGTGGGAGTTCTCTTTCTCCTCTTCCTGCCCAGCATTTGTTTTGAAAATCTTTTTGTTGAAGAATGAACTTTTCAATGTCAACAAAGTGGGAGGGAGGGAGAGAGAGATAGTGAGCTGAGTGAAGGCAGACTCCGGGGCAGAGGCCCAGAAAAGCATGATGTAGTATTAGGAGGATTCATTCTTAGCTAGAACAAATTCTAGCTATATTCTCTTCCTGTTCTATAAGAAGGTGGTATTGAAGTTCTAAAGCTACTTTGAGGCCAAGTGAAGACATTATTTAACAGCTGAGATGTGAAATTTGAATGTCCTTAGAGATGTATGTATGTCTGGAATGGTCCTTCAATATTTACTTCCATAGTACTTTAACCAGTCATGCAAATGTTTATTGGGGAGAGAATATCAGCTGTAAGTAGTATTCTGCATTCATTTGACTTTTAAAATATATGTAAGTTCTGACACAGACCTGTAGCAGCCTCTGTGTTTGCTTCAAACTGGGCTGGGTTCCTGACTCCGTGAACAGAATAGAATCCTTAGAAGACAACCAGTTGAATCCCCTTTGACTCTGCAGAAAGTCATATGTATTTAAAAAGCAACTATCAGCAGCTTTTGTCCTGTTAATCTCACATAACCATTCAATATATATATATATATATATGTATATGTATATATATATATATTATAGTTCATGGCCCATGGAGGATTTAGAAATGGCTTCAATCATTTTCTATATTTCTATATTCTATATTTCTTGCCATTTTGTAATGTACAATAGTTGGAGAAGACCTGAGGATAAAGGCTCTCTGCTTCACCAGACAAGTTGCCTCACCTGACTCATTGTATATGAATATTACTTATATAAACTGCTCAGCATGGTAACACTGACCTTAATTCTCCTTGTCTCCTGTAGCAAGTCCACAGTCTTTGGAAGCAACAAAGATTATGCACACTAAAACTTTGTTTATGGCTTTTTAAAAGAAAGCACTTTGGATACATATATTTCTCAATTCTTATAGTTGTAAAGAGATTTGTTGGCAATTTAAATTATTTCTTTTGTGTGTTTGCTCAGCACTTGGCACACTAGGAGGATTCTGAAGAACAAACATATTGCATCAGAAAATTTGTCAAAAATTCATGGAAGTAAATACTTACTTATTATACAATAAGTAGTTGTAGTCTGGTACTTAGAAACCCAAGTAGGCAAGCCAAAGCGCCGGGAGGAACATGAGAGTGCCACACAAGTCCCTTCACCTCCCATGCCTTGCACACAGTAGGTGCTCAGTAAATATTGAGAAATAAAGAAATAACAGAGTGGCTCTGCTAACCGCTCTGCTTGCAATCCTTATCTGCAGGGTGTATTCAGGTAACAATTGCTCCATGACTACTTGGCCTCATGAGTTAATGTTTACAAAGTGCTTTGAACTTCTTGGAAAAAAAAAGAAGAATGTTTTTGTTGGCACATATTTGCCAAGGCACACGAATTACTCCACCTCCTCATTCTCCAGCTGCCAGCACTGTGCCCACCCTTCAAGAAAAGCTCGACTCTCCCACAGCTCAGCCTTTCCTGCCTCCAGCCAGTTCCAGTACAGCAGCACAGGTAGGACAGAGCAAACCTCAGAAAGATTTCTTTAAGACTTCTCAGGAAACTCATTGGAAGTGAATCTTGGGTCTGTATTAATATCTCCCAGAGTGATTGGTGTGAATAGGGGGTGCAGGAACTTGATTCACCGTGGGAGAAGCTCTGGGACACTCTTCCAGGAGGCAGCATCCAGCTAGATCCTGAGACAAACAAGATGTCAGAAAGGAAGTCTGGAACATATGCCAAAGCTTCTTCTTTCTCTGGTTTAAGTGGGTTATACACATACCTTGATTATACGGCTTGCTGTACTGTTAAAAAAAAACTCCTAAAACAGACTTTATTTTTATGGGTTAAACTTTCACATATTGTAATTTCCTTCCTTGTAGATTTTTGTATTTCATGATCGCAAATGACAGTGTTTTAGTTTACATATGGCTGGCCAAATCTGCAACAGTTTCCAATACATTTGTTACTATCTAAATAGAGTTGTCTTTAGGTTTAGAAACTTGATAATTAAGCAGGTGGAATGTGATTTGGAGAACTAAAGTTATGTTTTCTATGGCAAGTGAATGCCTTTTATGAGAGGATTCATACAAGAGAGGTCTCTATCTTGGCAGTTATAGCATATTAGCTTTCAACTAATCACACATAATAAATTTTTCAGAGTAATATGGGGTGAGCAAGTGACAGGCTGAAAATAAACAGAATGGCTTTCCACGGAAGAGCTTGCCTTAAAGGCAGCAACAACTCCTATTTTCTGCAACTTTGATGTAACTTGTTTTCTAAAGCAGACCATGAGGTTTTCTGTGTGGGTGGAAATTTTCCATAATACATATTTATACGATAGCTGCTGTCCATGTGGCACACTTGCTCTCTAAATTGTTTCTAGGGACTGGAAGTGAATGCTATGTGGGCAAGCCCCAACATGGTATTCTGTTAAAGCAACAGGCCACAAAACGATGGCTGCTCTGCTTCAAAGAACACACTCAGGTAAGTCTGGCTTTAACTGTATGCAATGAAGTTGGCTAGAACTTAGGATTTAAAACAAAAATTATAGAAGGAAATTTCCTTCTAACCCGAATGTATTCATTATATACCTGAAAACAAAAGCAAGTAGGGTGAAATTTGTATTTACACGATAATAACTAGCACTTGGAACTCTAAGTGCTCACAGCCCACGTAAAAGCCCAAGACATCTATTTGGGAGTAGATCCAATTAAAAAAAGATAACGGTTTCTTTCTCCCCTTGATTCATTAGAAAATCAACTTGCCATTTGGACAGGATTGGGAACTCAAATATGCAGCATTGAATTTTTGTGGGTTCCCCCTTTATTTGTGACTATGATCCTTGTCTTGAATTAAATAGTCAGGAACTTGCTTTAGGAATGATGAGAATGAGTTAGGGCTGGACGGTTTCCTCCCCGGTATATTTATGTCCTGTGGCATCGCACCGCTGTGATCTCCTGTGAGCACGGCAGGCAGACCCCTCCTTTGCATGGAGACCAGGAGGCTCTTTCACTGAGAGGTGGCAGATAAGACCTATGGTAACTGAGTTGGACAAGTGAGGGTTGATTCTGATAATGCCTTATACTTTTTGATTAGAGGGAGGGGGTCGAGTGGACAAATTTTAATGAAGTGTTATATATTAAGATAAATTATTACTGGGAGGTTCTAATTTTTATTCATGACTTTAACGAGTGAGATGACTAGCTCTTTAGGGGCTGTCTTTCTTTTCTAAATATTTTGGACTTCTACTTGTCACTGTAGCTATTTATACATATGTAGAGATGTGTATATATGTATATATATGTGTATGTGTGTAGATAGATGATAGATAGATGATAGATAGATGATAAATAGATAAATAGATAGATAGATGATAGATAAATAGATAGATAGATAGATAGATAGATAGATAGATAGATGGTAGATAGATAGAGCATATGGTCAGTAAATTTGCTGATGAGGTGTCTTCTGTCAGGGAAGATGTTAAGTTTATGACATATACACAATTTTTTTTTTGCTATGGTAAGAAAGGTTTAACGACTAAGAGAGTGTAGCATTATTACAAGGAGAAGGGCACAGACAAGAGGCTGGTCTAGAAAGTTGACAGCTCTTATTAAGGGAAAAGGAGGAGGTGCTAAGCATCCAAGTTTAAACTGACTTTATTCTAGAACTCAGACATGATATTCTGATGATTTAGACAGGACAAGGGAGTTAGTGGCAATCAATGTGTGTGTGTGTGTGTGTGTGTGTGTGTGTGTGTAGAGAGAGAGAGAGAGAGAGAGAGTGAGCAAGAGAGAGAGAGGGAAAGAGAGAAGAGAGGATTGCTTGTTTTCTTACCTATATCTACTCTGGATTTTCAAAGAAGAACTTTTCTTTTCCTTCCAGCCCTGTATCACCTCTAAAGAATAGATAACCAAACATTTTGATTGAGTAAGCTATCACTTCTTGTGGATGTTATAAAAATAAGCCAGTGAATTCCTTGATTTTAAATGTGCTTTGTGAGATAGGCCTGAATGAAGTCCTCAGAGATCAGCCAGAGGCAACTGACAATCAAGTCAACAATAAAAAGGTAAGCTTTGAGCCAAACACGAAGTATTCTGTTAAACTCTGTCCTGCCAGAATTAACTTTTGGGTTAATTAATAAATAAAATAACCACCAGGGGTCTGGACATTGTCTCCTGGAGCCTTTGTTAAGTATTCTTTAGTGTCTTACAAGAAAGACACAATACAGTGCAACTCAAACTTTTATGTGCGTAGGCCCTATTCTAGAGCTTTCAAGTAAGCCCTGGCCCTGGTCTCTGCCCTGGTGATCTGACCCTGTGCATCCTGGGTAGAAGATGCGTTTCTCTGAGAGTGTTTATTTTGTAATGGAAACTGGTGTTGGAGAATGACCCCTTTTATTTTATTTCATTTTAATTTATTTTGTGTATGGTGTATGCATGTATATGTACATGTATGGATGTGCTCAAAGATGTAGACACATGTGGAAGCCAGATGTTGGTGTTAGGATAACTTCCTCAGTCGCTTCTCTATCTTTTTATTGTTATACAGGTTACCTCACTGTTTTGGTTAAACTTCCTGGCCAGTAAACCCTAAGGATTAAGCTGTCTCTGTCCTGGAATTATAGGCATGCACTGCCACATCTAGCTTTTAGGTTGGTGCTGGGCTCTAAACTCACAGTTTATATACTGAGACATATTCTCAACCCCATCTTGTCTCCTTCCTTCCTTCCTTCCTTCCTTCCTTCCTTCCTTCCTTCCTTCCTTCCTTCCTTCCTTCCTTCCTTTCGTTCTTTCTTCATTCTTTCATTCTTTCTTTCTTTCTTCTCAGAAAGTTCTCACTCTGTAGCTCAGGTTGGCCTCTGGCTCTTGATTCTCATGCCTCAGATTCCTCCTGAGTGCTGGGAATTTAGGAATGCACAACCATACTCAGTTGGAAGGCTTGGGGTTTCTGTAGCTGTCACAGAACAAAGCAATTAGCAAATGTTAAAGGAGGAATATCAGGGAAGCCTGGTATAGCCTGGAACATTGTCACAGAGTTTGAGTGTAGACAAACGAAGAACTAGTTCTCCATTCTTGAGGATCCAAGGTCATTGTCTACAGGTAGATCCTTCACTGGACAATGACGATATGAATAGGAGACACATTTTCTCACCAGCACAAGTTTTTATAAGACTAATAGTGAGTGACCAAGATGGCACATTTAATTCCAGTTATAACTGATTCCACAATATATTTAAGTCAATAGTTCAACTGATTTTCCTTGGGAAGACCATTAACCATTATGAGAATTGTTAGAAAGGAAAAAAGTGACATGTATCCAATTTTGTGATTTGTTCATTCTCACCCACCCTGCATGGTAGTAATAAAGAAGAGAAATGTGGTCAAACAGGGGAAGGGAACGGGGACCAAGTATAACATATTGGGAAACAAGTGATCGCCTGTCAGATACTGAAGTGCAGTGTTGAGTTGTAGGGAACCAGCTGGCTAGCATCTCTGTGGCTAATGCCAAGTAATCTCCCCAAATCACAGCACTAGGAGTAAAAGAATCAGCACTGACATCTTAGGTGACTTTCTTAAAAGATAAAGATAAAATCTAGGGAAACATTAATGTATATGATCGTAACAACAATCAATACATGGATGTATGAAGGGCAGTGGAGTAATGTGCCAGAGTGATTAGCACACCTTCTCATCACTTAGACTAATCTCCTGTGTTCCCTTTTAGTCTTAATCTACAGTAACATGGTATATATACTGTGGCAAAATTCATCATTTTACTTTGCAGTTTTTTAATTGGCAGAGTAGTCCTTAAATTATTAGGTAGATATTTTGAGGGATTTTTTTTTGATTTGTTAATTTTTTAGTTTCTTCCAAAAATTTCAAAAATTTTCTCTAGTGGTTTGAATGAGAATGTCCATAGGCTTCAAGTATTCAGATATTTTGTCCCCAGTTGGTGGCGCTGTTTTGGGAGATCTTAGAAGGTGTGGCCATGCTGGAGGAAGTATGTCACTGGGGGGAGCCTTAGAGAGTTCAACAAGCCTTGCCAGTCTCCAGTTGATCTCTCTCTGTTTCCTGTGCCCACTTGAAGATATGAACCTCCACTTTCTGCTCCAGCTCCTGCCACCATGCCTCCCTGCCACAATGGACTCTTATCCTCTGGAGCTGTTAATTGTAAGCTCAAATAAACTCTTCCTTTTATAAGTTCCCTTGGTCATGGTGGTTTTATCACAGCAACAGAAAAGTGATTAACAGTTTCTAAAAAAAAAACTTACAACTTATTACAAGTTCTTGAATGATACTTTACCAATGCTTTTAGATCTCCAGATGTTACTGGTATATTCTCATTTTTACAATAATTGAAGAAAAAAGTGTTGAGAATAGAAGCTACCTTTTCGAACTCCTGTTGTCTGTGAGGTCACTTTGCATTAGTAACCCCATTAGGAGGTATGACTGTGGCTGTATTCCACATATATTCTGAGCTATACTTTTAGATGAATAATTTTTGATATGTTATCAATTTACTCCAAATTATTTCTAGAAACCTCCAAAATATAATAAAAAGGTCTTAAAATTAGGAATCTGATCTAGTTATGACTCTTCATATATTGTTTATAGTTCGTGGTATAGCCAAACAAACCATTCCATTTTTTATGTCTCAATTAGTTTCATTAGTAAAAAAAATGATTATGTGGGGCTGGAGAGATTGCTCATCGGTTAAGAGCACTGACTGCTCTTGCAGTGGACCCAGGTTCGATTCCCAGCACCAACATGGTGGCTAAGAACCATCTTTGACTCCAGTTCCAGGGGAATCTGACACCCTCTTCTGACCTCCACAGCATTGCATGACACGGACATGGGTGCACCAACCTACATGCAGACAGTACATTCATACACATAAAAATAAATTAATTAATTAATTTAAAAATGATTATGCATGCTATGGGTTTAGGTTGTGATATTTGTGGAAGCATTTGAAAATCTTCTGGGTGATGATGTCCTTATACATCTTCCAGTCATCCCATGTTCCTATTCCCTGGGTATTTCTAACTCAAGCCCTTTGTAACATTCCTACCTAGAAGTATTTCTTCATGTCAAATACTGCCTGCCAAACTAGACTTTTGCAATATTAGACATTATAATTTGTCATAGGCTTTCTTTGCATTCACTATTCCTTTCTATCTACATTCCAGTCAAGTAAAAACTATGACTCTCTTATTCTATAACCTTTGTTTCTACTCCTATAATTCTTTAAGAATTGGCTATTTGAGTGCTGTGATTATTAATTCTGCATAGTTCATTCTTTGATTCATAGTGTCTTAGTATTTTTTCAGTGTGAAATTTGTAGCTAAGGGATTGGTTCTTCATTTCTCTCTGATGATCTCTTTTGTGGGCCCTTTTCTTTGTAAAGGAAGTCTCAAATTATTTTTACTTTTATAGCAATATTACTGAATAGTCTGAACGTGCCAGGAACATACATATTGAAAGTAACATTTTTTTCTAATTACTTAAACATTGCCAAATTTCTCTTTGGGCAAATAGTTCAGGTTTGATTTTTCTGTAAAAAACAAAAATATAACAAGATTGAAACATGAAAGTTTCACTCTCATACCAATTTAAAGATATCCCCTCTAATATCCCCTGTCAAGTACCAGCTTTTGCAAGAGGATAGAGCTGTGCCCTCCCTCTGTGATGCTAGTTCCCTTTTAGCCTTCCAGGCTTCTAGAATGAGAGATCATTTAGTACTGGGATGAAGAGGGAAAAAGCCTCCTCTCTTCCAGCTAATAGTGCAGCTTGATCTGTCTTCTGCCAAGTGTGGCCTGGTGGCTTGAGGTCTTCTGCGTAGAAAGCATCCATATGGGAGTTCTCCAAAGGTTTGCAGAGGTCTCTGTCATGCACAGACTGCAAATCCAGTTCCAAATAAGATCTCATTCATGTCATCACCCCCCAGTGTCCTGCCACTGGGATTCTCTTGTTAGTAACTAGGTCTTCTTCATGGAATATGTCAAAATAATACAAAACCGGACTACTTCCCTGAGTTGCTTGGCTCAAGGACACATGCATGTGCATACCCCAGGACTGGGCCTGCTTGTTTTTTCCAATCTTTTTTTTCCCCCTAGGGATACAGAGATTGACTAAACTACAGCAAGGGCAGATGTCAAAGCTAGTGTTCACTTTCCCTTCTTACAGGAACAACATCTCCAGACCTTAATAACAGCTCTCTTAAAAGTCCAGTCCTTGTTGGCTCAGTGGTGAAAGGCATGCACTTGGGGAGCAGGTGGAAAAACCCGAGCATCTCTCTCTTCCTCTCTCCACACAGGCTGTCTTGTTCTTTTCCCTTCTCAATCTTCTTTTATATTCCACAAGTGAATAGGATGGTGGAGTTTGGGGTGGCACTTGAGAACAGAAGAAACTTGCCTGTTTCTCAGTAAGCTTGGAAGATGTCTTGCTCCAGGTACCATCAGCTGTCTAGCCTATTAATCCTGATATTGGGGGCTGTAATCGTCAACTCTGGCAATAGGAAAACATGCACTCCATTGCCTATTGGTTGTGTGTACTAGAGAGAATATTGACTGATGTAAAATTCAAAATTTCTGATCTGTAAGAAACACTATCAAGATAAAGACAATAGAGGGGATGCGTGACTGTAAACCTAGTACTCAGAGGCAGAGCCAGGAGGCCTGAAATGTTGTGAGACCCTGTCCTATAAAAGTGAAAGCAAAAACAAAAGAGGGAAAATAAGCTACAGATTGAAATTTATATAGAGAACTCCCACGACGAAAAAGTGTGAATACAATTTGATGTCCAAGTAGACTTGAACACATTCCTCACCAAGGAAGATTACAGGATGGGACATGAGCATGTGAAAAGGTGCTCAGCATCACTTCTCATCAACAAGTGCATTTAAAGCAAGGAGATATTTCAACGCAGCCATGATGGTGAAATCTTCAAACCCTGAATTGTATTGCTTATTGTTTTCCAAATAAGGCACACGTACAAACACACACACACACACACGCACACGCACACACACACACACACACACACACACACTCACAGGGAAGCTTTGTTCAGACATGCCCAAATGCATAAAAAACCAGAGTGTCCTTCAACATGTGAATGGATAAATGAAATCTGGTCCATATATACAGTGAAGTCTTACTTAGAGCTAAAAATAAATGGAGCTATTGGACCATAGTCTATCTATAGATAGACACAGATGAGCCTTAAAAGCACATTACTAGGTGAAGCAGAGGAAAGGCTGCAGAGAAGTGATTTCAACAATGACACTGTGGCAGAGGCAACGCTAAAGGCACAGTACAAAGGTCAGGGGTTAAGCAGGAGTAAGAGATGCACCAGACGAAACACGGAGGATCTTCGGGAGAATGAAACCACTCTGTATGCTCCAATGTTGTTATGTATAATTAGATATTTGTCAAATTTGCCAACTATTTAATAGCAAGAGTGAATACCCATGTGAGCTGTGGACTTTGAGTGTCAATGTTATGTCAAGCACATAACTACAACCTCTGCACCACGCTGGTACAGGATTGTCAGTAATGGAGAAGGCTGTATGCTTGTGGAACTCCCTGAAGTTTCTTGTTTTCAAAAGTGAAATATATTAAACATCAATTGATGTCGTAATATTGCTATAGTTACAGGTAAGTGCAGATAGCAGACTTCATCACTTGAATTGGCCAGAATGCTCTTTTTTATATAACTCCACTGCTCGGACAGAGGTTGTCAAGCAAATCATAGGCATAATTTGCACCTCCATTTTCTGGATGTATTTTATACCCACAGGTCCTCATACTGAAGCAACTAGCACAGTAGGAGCAGAGAGGCCCCCTCTTCTGGAAAGTGTCTGGGACAGGACAGCAAGTCTACTATACTTTCAGGGCTACGGAGAATCAATCACACATGGCACTTTTTGTTCTGAATGACACAATTCTACAGTGACCATTACTCAGAAAAACAGTAGCCGCTGGCATTCTGTTTTCTTAGGAAACTTGTTTCTGTGTTCACAACTTTAGCTGGATTTTAAAACTTCTTAGGAGAACCAGAGGAAAGACAAAACTGCAGGTGGCAAGTTCAGCATAGTGGAGGTGGGAGCCTGTGTATTCTGCACACTGTCTATGGCGAACATGGAAATAACAGTGAGGGAGAAACTTGTTTAAAATAAGGGAAAATACAGTAGACAATTAAGAAACAGAGAAGAAAGTTCAGCTTGCTGGACATGGTGAGAGGCACCTGCAATCTCATACCTGAAGGCAAGACAGAGTTGGAAGATAGCTCGGAGCAAATAAAACATCAGAGCAATCGATACTGTTGGCCAACTCCTTCAGAGCCTGGCAGCATCCTGAGTAACTGGCAGAAAGGCCTGTACTTTTCTGTGCTGGAATATGTTGATAAAAGACAAATTTTTTTAGAGAAACCAGTTCACAGACAAACTTATTTTAAACAAAATAAATCATATAACTTTCAGCGTTGTCTCTAAAATATACTGCAGTAGACCTTTTCAAAGGAATGAGTTACAGAATTCAGTTTAGTATTTTCTTTTTGCTTTGATTGGTAGCAAATTTTCCAATTCATGCTAAATTATAAATTAAGGACAGTGGTAAACAGCAAAAGTAAATGTGATTTACTTTTGCTTTAATTTCCAATAAATCTGAGTATTTGGAAGTTCCAACTTTCCATTGGATTTCTGAAGTACCTTAGGGTAAGGTGAAGCCCCAGCTACTTTTTCCAAAGCAGAAACACGGGTGTGTTTACTTCTTGCCTATATGCAGGCTCCTTGGCTAGGAGAGTCTATGACCTTGATTTTAAGTTCTCACTTGGATTATTTGGTTCTAAGAAAACCTACTTAAAGCCAAGCCCTTATACCCTTACTTGATTAATACACTGATGTTTATACTATTGGCTTCTACTATCTTTCCAAATTTCCCTGGGGTTCAATCATGTCCTCCCCTATACTAACTTGATTGCCACCACTTAAAACACTAAGTGCAACTGTAAGTGACCATTTATGTAGGTCTTATGGAAAAGAATGTTTTCTTCCAGTTCTTTTTAGAGATATCAATACATTTTGGTTAAAATGTGAACAAAATTAATTTTGCCTAATACATTGGTACAGACACAAAGTATTTGAAACTGTTTTTCATTGAGTCATCACTGAATTATTTTTATAGAGAGAAGTTTTATTTCCACTCAGTCTCAAGGGATTGTACTGGGTCCCCATCCACCCAGGACAGAAAAAGTTGGTTCTTGGATCGTGAAAATGTGATGTCATTGAATCCTAGGGCATTAATCATCATGGTACACACATTATTGCTCTGCCTGGCTGTGCTGAGCCAAAGAAACAATGATGCATGTGGATTCACACTCCTCCACTCTCACCTTCTTTCTTCTTCCATCTCCACCTCTCTGAAGACAGTTTTGGCTGACATCAAAAACCAACTGAAATGTCATATTTTAAATGAAAATGGTGTTGTGCTATTTACAAGAACATCACATCCCTCCAGCTGGTCATTGCTCAGTGGGCATATTCCTGTGGGCATTATAGCTGTGATCTTCATTGAAGGTTTGTAAGTATCAAAGTTACAACCAAGCTTATAAAATGCTAATTGAAAACTGGAATATGAGAAGGTAGATGTAGGTGTAGATGTAATAACTTCTGGAGTTATTAAATGTGATTAGGAGCCTGAAGCTGTACCAACCTCACTCTCTCCCCCTCCCTGCCCATCCCCCACCCCAACCAGTGTCATATAGTCTTGTCTCTTCTCCCTTAGGATCCATGCAGCCATGAACTTCTGGTGAATACAAGGCCACCACTGTACAGCTTTGGCATCCATGCATTCATTTTGTAGAGAGAGCCAGAGAGCCAGAAAGAGAGAGAGAGCAAGCAACCATCACCAAGCACTGTGCTTCAGTATTAGAGATGTAAAGGTGAAACCGAGGAAAGAGACTTTGACCCTTAGAAAACTTAAGGCTGGTTGGATAAGACAGAGTCAATATGGCATGGTAGGTAAGAAAAACCTTCCATGCTGTACAGAATACCATATACAAGAGGGCTACTCAAAGTGGATTTTGGAAAGAGTAGTCAGAGAATGTTCCTTAGAACGGTGATCTGGAGCTTGAAAGAGAAGGTCTTAAAGTGAAATGTCTTCTGCTTCTAGATCCTTCTTCATGTTGTATGCTGAGATTCCAAAAACACTGGAACCATAGAGTAGATAGTATCCAAACCAAGCTTGGCCAGGCTTTGTCAAGCAGTGGAGAAATGAGCACCCTTAATTCCTGTTATCTTATGATGATGGCACTGTAGACGTTTTTGAGAGTATCTTGTCAATGTTATTTAATACATGTTAGACGAAAACATAAATAGTGATTGTTTTCCATAAATAAAAACCTTGAATGAATCTTGCTGGACCCAGTGACTTGCCTGAGGTCTAACTGCAGGCCTCAGTTCTCCTGAGGTTCCAGGTTTATAGGGTGACCTTTCAAAAGGACTCACCCAGAGAATAGCCTCATTGGAGAGCTGTCAAAAAGACAGGCTGCCATTTCTCCAGGGTGCCTGCTGTAGGTGACCTCTGCTCAATTCAGTGACCCCAGTGTTTTCAAATGTAGCATCCTAATGCTTGCCACAGCTGCTGATGAACTTGAGTTACTTGTAATATGGAGTGTCCCAGGGCTCAGCTTTCTTCCTTCTCATTCTTCTCATTGTTGTGTTAGCCATCCAAGCATTTTTTAATGCCATAACTTATCTTATAAATTTCTGCCACACTGTTGTTTCAATAAAGGCTTTCTTTCCTTTCTTTTATTTCTTTGAGTCATTCTGTGCTGTTCATAATTTCAGAACATCTCTGAAAAGCCAAATGCTATTGCCTTCATTTTGAAGTTTAGGTTACTAAGTGTGCTGGATAGCTTTAGTGTCGACTTGACACACCTGGGTTGAGGGATCCTCAATTGGGGAATTGGCTCCATTGGACTGGCCTGTGGCCACATCTGTGGAGTATTGTCTTGATTGCCCAGCAATGTGGGAGGGCCCAGCCCACTATGGGTTGTGCCACCCTGGGCAGGTTGTTGTGTATGGTATAAGAGGGCAGGCTGTTGTGTATGGTATAAGAGGGCAGGCTGGGCATGGGCCAGGGGAGCAAGCCAGTAAACAGCATTCCTCCATGGCCTGTGCTTCAGCTCCTGCCTCTGGGTTCCTACCCTGAGTTCCTGCCTTGGGCTCCCTAAGTGATGAACTGTGATCCAGGAGATGTAAGCTGAATAAACGCTTTCCTCCCCAAGTTGGTGTCAATCAGAGTGTTTTGTCACAGCAATGGAAGACAAACTAGAACA